>PVKP010034096.1:0-24501 GCA_004027715.1 Plecturocebus donacophilus | reverse complement strand
GGCGGGGCTGGTCGGAGGGTGCAGGGCGCGCGGCAGCGCAGGCAGGAAGATGGCGGCCGCGACCCCGGCCCCTGCCTCAGTCATGGCGAGCGCTCGGGTCCTGGGGACAGTGGTCGCGGTGGGACTCGCGGCCCTCAGCTGGGCGCCGCGCGGGAACTGCCCAGGGCCGCCCGCTGTCCGCAGTGTTTGGGAAGCGGTCCCGGCATCCCGGGAATTGGTGGGAAGAGCGGCTTCTGTCACACAGGTCGTGGAAATGGATGACAGGAAGTGCCGGGCAGGGTCTGGGCGCCCGGTGGGTTTGCGCCTTCCTCGTGAGGGAAGAGCTTGAAATGCCGACACTTGTCAGCGTGTCACTTCACGAAAAAAGAAACTGGAGTCGGCTTTATGTGTCATCCTCGTGGCTCTCGAAATGCCTTATTTGGACAGTGGCTCTGCGGCCGGGCCAGTTAGGGCCTCCGTTCCGAAGGCGGATTCGTGACGGGAGGCGCGCGGGTCCGGAATGGCGGTCCCCGGAGGTCTGGCCCGGGGCGGGCCGGGCTTAGCGCGACGCCGGGCTGCGGCCCTCCGCCGGGTGCTCCACCTGTGAGGGCTTCTCTAACTCTTTAGGTTAAGAGTTTGTTTGTCAAAAGAGGAGAGAGTTTTTCCTTAGGAAGTGGGTGCTTTCTTCTTCGGGATGAGAGAAACCCCGAGCGGTAGTTAGGTCTACTTTTAGGTTTTTCCTGGCATATTGAAAAACAGGCTTTCTCTAAACATGAGAATCCAGGTGAAATGTGAACCTCTTTGCCAGTGTAGTTGTCGGTGATGCTTTTGCATTCAGTCATAGTTGAATTTGGAAGGTGGCAGGCTGACGAAATGAGCCTTTCATCACCGAGTTTAATTTACGTAGCACAGAGTGATTTGTGAATCCTCTCTTTGTACACGGGCGTACCTCAGATAATTTGAGTTCTAACCCACACCACCACAGTAACAGTATTGCAAGTGACACAACACAGTTTTAGGTTTTTCAGTGCATATAAAAGTTGTGATTACGCTATACTATTTAAAGTGTGCGATAGCAAGCATATCTATAAAAATGTGCTTACCTTAATTAAAAAATACTTTAGTGTTAAAAATACTGAAGATCATCTGAGCCTTTAGTGAGTCCTGCTCTTTTTCTACTTGGACAGTCTTGCCTCAGTGTGGATGGCTGCTGACTGATCAGGGTGGTGGTGGCTGTGTCAGTTACTTAAAATAAGGCAACAGTGAAGTTTGCTGCACTGATGGACTCTTCCTTTCATGAAAGACTTCTTTGTAGCATGTGATGCTGTTTTGATAGCATTTTAACCACAGTGGAAATTCAAAGTTGGAGGCTATTCTCTCATACTCTGTCACTGCTATCCACTAAGTTGATGTGATATTCGAAGTCATTTCTACCGTGTTCATAGCATCTTCACCAGGAATAGATTCCATCTCAAGAAACCACTTTCTTTGCTTACCCACGAGAAGCAAGTCTTTATTTCCACCACATCTGCAGTTCCTTCCTCCACTGAAGTCTTGAACTCCTCTAAGTCATCATGACGGTGAGACTCAACTTCTTCCAAATTCCTGTTAGTGTTGATACTTGACTTCCTTCCATGAATCATGAATGGCATCTAGAATGGTGACTCCTTTACAGAAGGTTTTCAATTTACTTTGCCCAGATTCATCAGAGGAATCACTACCACAGCTATAGCCTTACAAAATGTATTTCTTAAATAATTAAGACTCGAAAATCAAGATTACTTCTTGGATCCATAGCTGCAGAATGGATGTGGTGGTAGCAGACATGAAGACAGCATTCATCTTGTACATCTCTGTCAGAGCTCTTGAGTGACCAGGTGCATTGTCAATGACCAGTAATATTTTGAAAGAAATCTTTTTCTGAGCAGTGGATCTCAACAGTGGGCTTAAAATGTTCAATAATGTGTTATTCCATTTCTAGAGTATAGGCAAGAGTAGTGATCTTAGCTAGACTTTCTGGATAACTTGGTGTAGCTTTTCTTTTAGTTAGCACTTGCTATTATACCTTGTTCTTTTGTGTTAATGGGGACAGCTTCTTTCTGTAAACCTCATGAATCAGCCTCTCCTCTGCTGCTTCCAACTTTTCTTCCTCATCTTTCTCATCTCTCTCAGTCTTCATTGAATTGAAGAAAATTTGGGCCTGGTTCTGGATGAGGCTTCAGTTTAAGGGAATGTTGTGCCTGGTTTGATCTATCCAGACCACTCATACTTTCCCCATATCACCAATAAGGCTGTTTCACTTTCTTTCCCTCCCTTTCTTTTATTGAGACTGTTGCCCAGATTAGAGTACAGTGGTATGGTCATGGCACACTGCAACCTCTGCCTCCTGGGTGCAAGTAATTCTCCTGCCTCAACCTCCCGAGTAGCTGGGATAGCAGGTTTGCAGCACTATGCCCAGTTACTTTTTTTTATTGTAGAGATGGGGTTTCACTACGTTGTCCAGGCTGGTCTTGAACTCTTGACTTCAAGTAATCTGCCTGCTTCAGCTTCCCAAAGTTAAGTTCCCTTTAAGAACTTAAAGGAAATTTTTTTTTGAGATGAGTCTTGCTCTGTTGCCCAGGTTGGAGTGCAGTGGCTTGATCTCAGCTCACTGCATCCTCCCAGGTTCAAGTGATTCTCCTGCCTCAGCTTCCCAAGTAGTTGGGACTATAGGCATGAGCCACCATGCCTGGCTAATTTTTGTATTTTTAGTAGAGGGGGTTTCTCCATATTGACCAGCTGGTCTTGAACTCCTGATCTGAAATGATCCACCCACCTTGGCCTCCAGAAGTGCTGGGATTACAGGCATGTAATTTTTTTTGAGATGGAGTCTCGCTCTGTCGCCAAGCTGGAGTGCAGTGGCGTGATCTTGGCTCACTGTAGCCTCCACCTACCGGGTTCAAGCAGTTCTCCTGTGTCAGCCTCCTGAGTAGCTGGGACTACAGGCACAAACCACCATGTCCAGCTAATTTTTGTATTTTTTTTTAGTAGAGGTGGGGTTATCACCTGTTGGCCAGGATGGTCTTGATCCCTTGTCCTCGTGATCCGCCTGCCCCAGCCTCCCAAAGTGCTGTTATTACAGGCGTGAGCCACTGTGCCCAGCCGCTTTTTTGTTCTTTTTAAAGAGATAAAGTCTCCCTATGTTGTCCAGGCAGGTCTTCAGGTAGGTCTTGAACTCCTGGCCTCAAGTGGTCCTCCTGCCTGAGCCTCAGGCGCAGTCCACTGCACCTGGCCTTGGATAACTTTGTTTTTGAGAGATAGGGTCTCATTCTATTGCTCAGGCTTGGATGCAGTAGTGAGATCATAGCTGATTGCAGCCTTGACCTCTTAGGCTACCGTGGTTCTCCCACCTCAGCCTCCTGAGTAACTGGGACTACAGGGATGTGCCACCATGCCCAACTAACTTTTTTTTAAAAATTCTGTAGGCTGGGCACGGTGGCTCACGCCTGTAATTCCAGCACTTTGGGAGGCCAAGGTGGGCGGATTATCTGAGGTAGGGAGTTCGAGACCAGCCTAACCAACGTGGAGAAACCCCATCTCTACTAAAAAATACAAAATTAGCCAGGTGTGGTGGTGCATACCTGTAATCCCAGCTACCTGGGAGGCCTAGGCAGGAGAATTGGTTGAACCCAGGAGGTGTAGGTTGTGGTGAGCCAAGATCGCGCCACTACACTCCAGCATGAGTAACAAGTACAAAACTCTGTCCCCCACCAAAAAAATTTTTTTTAGACATGAGGTCTCACTATGTTGCTTAGGCTATCTCTTAAGTTCCTTTCCAGAATGGCTATTCCTTTCAAGCAGCCTTCCTGCCTCAGCCTTCCAAAGTGTTGGGACCACAGGTGTGAGCTGCTGTTCCCGGCATGGCTAACTTTTTGGTGCAAGAGGCCTAGCTTTTGGCCTATCTGAGCTTTGACATGACTTTCTAACCAAGCTTAATACATTCTGCCTTTTGATTTTAAATGGGACGTGGTGTTTCTCTTACTTTCACCTGAACACTTAGAGGCCATTGTAAGTTATTAATTGGCCTAATTTCAATATTGTGGTGTCTCATGGAATAGGGAGGTCCAAAGAGAGGGAGAGAGATGGGCAGAGGAGCTGGTCAGTAGAGCAGTTGGAATACAGCATTTATCCGTTAAGTTCGCTAATACAGGTTTGTGACACACCAATAAAATTACAGTGAGAACATCAGAGATCACTGATCACAGATCCCCATAACAGGCATAATAATGACAAAGTTTGAAATACTGAAGAATGACCAAAATGTAACACAGACACAAAGTGAGCTCTTGTTTTTGGAAAATTGACACCATAGGCTTGTTTTCTCCATACAGAGCCTGCCACAAATCTTCAACTTGTGAAAAACATAATATCTGCTGAGTGCAATAAAGCAAAATGCGGTAAAATGAGGTGCTTATAGTCTGTTGAATCTGAAGTGCACCAGTGTGTTATACTGCTAAGGATGCTCCCAGTGCCTACTGACAGGGTGTTTTTTTGCCACATCATTGAAGGATGCTTTCCACTTCAGACATTTAAAAGTGTGCCTTAGGTGGGGCACTTTGGGAGGGTGAAGATTAGCTGGGTGTGGTGGCAGGTGATCCCAGCGACTCAGGAGGCTGAGGCAGGAGAATGGCTTGAACCCAGGAGGCAGAGGTTGCAGTGAGCCGAGATCACGCCACTGCACTCCAGCCTGGGCGACAGAGCAAGACTCCACTTTCAAAAAAAGAAAAAATACTTGTTAATAGCAGAAATAGAAAGTTGCTACTAATAATAAGTAACATCCTATTTGCAGCTTACATTTTTGTTGCAAATTGTTAAAACTGTCTGAAACTGTTTAGAAGGAAAGCCTGAAACTGCTAAAGTGATACAAAGTATAGACCCTGGTCGGGGAGGGGGCCCCTTAAATTTTCATGTCTGCTTGGCCTCTGGGAGCCTCTTAAAACAGCCTTTTAAAGGAAATAAATAGATTAGAAAACCAATTATTTTGAAATACAGTTGTCAAATACTGTATTGAACCAAATTGGTGATAGTCCCATTGGTTAGCTAAGTAACCAGATTGAGCAGTGGCTCTGGTAAATTCCTTTGGGTGGAGTGATGAGATTTCTGTGATAGTCTCATGCTTTGGAAAATCCTGTTGCTGTTCTTGCTAAAACTCCCGGGCTTGTTGTCTGCCTTCATAATTGAAGGAGTGTTGCATTTCAGCTGGAAGTTTTTGCCTTTTATCATTCATGTTCACAAATGCCAACTTGACTCTCAGTCTATCCTTTCGTAGGAATATATGTGTCTTTTCTTTACTTCCTCAAATGATTACATTGATGACAAAAGAGACAAGGAAATAAAAACAGCACAGACCGGGGAACTCGAAGCCTAACAGTGTGTGTCCTCAGTGGGGATGAAGGAAGTGGCTGCAGGCCCTGGGGAGTGCTGGCTTGCATCAGTGTGCAGCTCTGAGTGGATAACCGATGGTTCTGACTTGTGTACACTGTTTAGGAGGACATGTAGAGTGGGCATATCATATAGAAGAAGTTCAGTCTGGAAACTGTTAGGAGAAGCACTTAAGGGCTGAGAGGCATGGTCCTTGGTGGAAAGAGCCAGCAGGCCTGGTGCCAGTAGTGCCCTGTTCATGAGAGTGTGCAGTCTGGAGCCTGGCCTGTTCCTGCCCTTGGCAGATGGTAGCTCCTTGTTTTGGATTGTTGGTCCCTGCCAGTTTCGTTACTGTTTCTGGAAGATTCACACAGAAGGCAGTATGATGATTGAGTCCATGTGTTGTCCGGCATGCAATGTAAAACTCCTGTTTAAAGCTCTGGCTCTGAGGCCCTGCATGCCTCAGGGACTTGAGGACGGGACACAGCAGCTTGTTTGATTTTATTTTGAGATGGGGTCTCATTTTTTCACCCAGGTTAGGGTGCAGTGGCTCAATCTCGGCTCACTGCAGCAGGGAGCTTCTGAGCTCAAGTGATCTTGCCACTACAGCCCCCAAAGTAGCTGGGACTACAGGCACATGCCACCACACCCAGCTAATTGTACTGTTTGCCATCTGTGATTGGCGCTGGAATGATTGGCTGTTTTACTCGGGTTCTCAGGGTGACTTTAGCTGAGAGCAGGCTGACTTGAGGTTGGGTAGGTGGTGGGAAACAGGAATCATTGGGATCCCTGGAACACTGCGTTGCTGAGCCCCTGGGCAAAGGGAACCCCGGTCTGTGCTCTAGCAGGATCCGGTTGCACACCAGGGCTCTTGGCCTTCCGCTTCAATTCGGTGATTGCCTTCCACCGTCAGTTCTGTCTGTACACTCTCCCCGACAGCAGGGCCCACCCAGCCTTACCTGCCCTGTACTCTCCCTTTCCCAGCACCCACCTCAGAGAGTGTGCCTGAGCTCCTTCCCTTCGCACCACCTCCCAGGCGCTGACCAGCGGCCTGGGGACTAGCCTTGGGTGCTGGAGGGCTGCCTGGTCCAGGGAGTGGTGCCTGGTGAGGACTGAGCTGTTGCCACCTGTACAAGGGCGGTCCCCCTTGAGCAGGGCCAGCCAGTGGAGTTGGGTCACTCAGAAGGCGCTGTGGATGGTTAGGTACTATGATCGCAGTTCCAGAACATGACACCTGAGCTACAGCATGTATGTTTTGTTACATATTCTCTCAGACACTTTATGAAGGCCTCTACATTTTTTGTATTAAAAATGTTAGGAATTCAACTTGACAAGAAAAGGAGTATAATAAACATTAAATTGCTAAACTTTACATTCTTCTAAATTTAGTTACGTGTTTGTGCATCCTTCCCCCACCCTCCCCCTCCCCCTGAGACGGAGTCTTGCTGTTGCCCAGGCTGGAGTCCAGTGACACGATCTCGGCTCACTGCAACCTCTGTCTCCCAGGTTCAAGTGATTCTCATGCCTCAGCCTCCCAAGTAGCTGGGGTTACAGGTGCTCACCGCCACTCCCAGCTAATTTTTATATTTTTAGTAGAGACAGGGTTTTACCATGTTGGCCTAACTGGTCTCGAACTCCTGACCCCAGGTGATCTGCCCTCCTCCTCCCAAAGTTCTGGGATTACAAGCATGAACTACTGCGCCCGGCTCTTTTTTTCCAATTTTTTGTTATAGTAAACTACACATAACAAAATTTACCATCTAAACCATTTTTCAGTGTGTAGTTCAGTCATGTTAAGCTCATTAATACTGTTGTACAACCATCACCACCATCCATCTCCAGAACGCTTCATCTTGTCTAACCGAAACTCTATACCCATTAAACACTGACTGCACATTTCCTTCCCTAAAGCCCCTGGCAACCACCATTCTATTTACTGTCTCTATGAATTGGACTACTATAGGGACTTCATATAAGTGGAATTCTACAGTATTTGTCTTTTTGTGACCAGCTTAGTTCACTTACCATAGTGTCCTTAAGGTTCATCCATGTTGTAGCGTGTGTCAGAATTTCCTTCCCTTTTAAGGCTGAATTAATACTCCATTGTATGGATATACTGGATTTTGTTTATCCATCCATCCATCCATCAGCGGACACTTGAGTTCCTTCCATCTTTTGGCTATAATAAAACTATGAACATGAGTGTGCAAATACCTCATCAAGATTCTGCTTTCAACTCTTTTGGGTATAGATCTAGAAGTGGGATTGCTGGATCATACTGGAATTCTGTTTTTAATTTTTTAAGGAACTTCCATCCTGTTTTTCACAACTGCTGTACCATATTATATTCCTTTTAATTTGATTTTTTATTTTTCCCAGGACCCAATAAGGAACACCATTTTACATTCCTACCCATAGTACAAAGGCTCCCGTTTCTCCACATCCTCGCCAACACTTAACTGTGTTTGTTGTTGCAATAGTAGCCATCCTCATGGCTGTGAGGTGGCAGCTTACTGTCGTTTTGATTTGTCTTTCCCTAATTAGTGATGCTGAGCATCTTTTCTCATATTCATTGGCCATTTATATTTCTTTGGGGAAATAGCTCTTCAAGTCCTTTGCCCATTTTTGAATTCGGTTTCTCGCATGCCTATGTGTGTGGTGTATTTTAAAGAGACAGGGTCTCACTCTTGTCTAGGCTGGCCTCCAATTCCTGGGCTCAAGTAACCCAGTAATCCTCCTGCCTCAGCCTCCCAAGTAGCTGGCACTTACAGGCATATGCCGCTGTGCCTGGCTGTATGCATACATTTTTACATATACTCAGTTAAGCTATTTTGTGTTATGTTTTTAGTTGGAATTTTAATGAATTTTTAAAACATTTGTATAATCCACACATTTCTCATTTTAAAAATTTAAGATCTCTTATACACTTCTGTGATTCCAATTTTTTGTATTATTTTTTGGCCATGCTAGGTGTTGTGGAGCCTTTTGAGCATTTAGGTTTTGATGCTTTGTGTGTTTTGCCATCTGAAAGCTGGAGTCCCTCTGACCCACCAAGCGTAGTGCTGACAGGAAGAATGGAGGAGAGGGGTGGCTGCTGGACAAGGAGGGAGTGCAGCTGCCGATTCCACAGGGCATGTGCCCACTGCAGGCAGTGCCTAGAGAGAGGCTGTCTGTGGGAAAGGGATCCTGGCCTCCAAGACTTAGGATTCCTCATTTTCTTCTTTTTTTTTTTTTTTGAATTTGAGACGGGGTCTCACTCTGTCGCCCAGGCTAGAGTGCTATGGCGTGATCTCGGCTCACTGCAACCTCTGTCTCCCAGTTTCAAGCAATTTTCCTGCCTCAGCCTCCCAAGTAGCTGGGATTACAAGCGTGCGCCACCACATACTCTGCTAATTTTTGTACTTTTAGTAAAGACAGGGTTTCACCATGTTGCCCAGGCTGGTCTCGAACTCCTGACCTTAGGTGATCCACCCGCCTCAGCCTCCGAAAGTGCTGGGATTACAAGAGTGAGCCACCATGCCCAGCCCCTCATTTTCTTTTTTTTTTTTTTAAGAAAGGTTTTCACCATCTTGGTCAGGCTGATCTTGAACTCCCGACCTCAGGTGATCCGCCTGCCTTGGCCTCCAAAGTGCTTGGATTACAGGCGTGAGCCACCACACCCAGCCCCAGCCCCTCATTTTCTTTTCCTTTTTTTTTTTTTTTTGAGATGGAGTCTCACTTTGTCGCCCATGTTGTAGTGCAGTGGTGTGATTTTGGCTCACTGCAACCTCCACTTCCTGGATTCAAGTGATTCTCTGACCTCAGCCTCCTGAGTAGCTGGGACTACAGGTACAAGGCACTATGTCCAATTAATTTTTGTATTTTTAGTTGATATGGGGTTTTGTCATGTTATCCAGGCTGGTCTCGAACTCTTGACCTCAAACTGCCTGCTGCGGCCTTTCACAGTGTTGGGATTACAGGAGTGAGCCACCGAGTCTGGCCAGGGTCTTAGAGCTTTGATGTGAATTTAAATTTACCCACTGTAACAGACTGTTCAGCTCAGAGTCCATTAAAACAAATTGCAGGCTGGGCATGGTGGCTCACACCTCTAATCCCAGCACTTTGGGAGGCCGAGGTAGGCAGATCATTTTACCAGGAGTTTGAGAACAGACTGGGCAGCATGGTGAAAACCCATCTCTACTAAAAATACAAAAATATTAGCTGGGTGCGGTGGCAGGTGCTTGTAATCCCAGCTACTCAGAGGCTGAGGTAGGAGAATCTCTTGATTGAGGCAGGTGATACAGTGAGCCAAAATCATGCCACTGCACTCTAGCCTGGGCAGCAGAGCAAGGCTCTGTATCAGGGGGGGAAAAAAAAAAAAAAAAGAAAACCGTTGAAATGCCTTTGATACTATTTGATACTATAATTTTGTTTTGTCTTTAGGGGACATATGCGGACCTTTGGGTTAGAAATACTTTTTGATACAGATTTTAACAGGATTTACTATCTGTGATTTTATTTGAATATTACAGTTCAAATGATAGCTCCCCAAACCTTGTTTGAAAAATAAAGTGATGTTTTGACAAATGTTTTCCTCAGAATGAGTTATTTATTGACTGAACACCTCTTTGGAATAGGAGCTGTGCCAGCCAGGGTAGAAGGCAGATGCACAACTGGCTTGTGGTTTCTGAGCCACAGTTGCCTAAAACTTCTCACACAGAAAGTGAAAACTCACTCAGCTGTGGTGGTATATAGTTAGTTTCCTAAACACCATCCTGGAGAAGGTATTTTGGGAGGACTGGTAATAAATACAACACTAGAGATGCAGTCTCTGGACCTTACTGTTGTGTTGTCTGCAGTCATTTTCTGCCTTTATAAATGCCTCGGTGTTACTGTTTGCTAGACTGAAATTACCCTAGACTTTCCAGTGGAACTGTGGGTGCTCATTAGTCAACACTGCTTTGGGTAGCAGCTGGGAGGTGGTACTGTGGGAGATGATCCTCTGCTAGGCGCAGCACCCGGCGAGGGGATGGGGCTGCGTGGACTCCGCAAGGCAGCATCGAGTATATTACAGTACACAGGATAGGGTCACCAACCTGAGTTAGAGAGCACATTTCAGGTGGATTTAAAGCAGTATACTCAGATCCTGACTCCTGGGTACTAGAAAGAGGAAAAGAAAGTTTAGTCAGGTTTTTAAAAAGGATCATGTCTCTTTGAGCAGCTATAATTTTGGTCAGGGACTGGCAAACCGCAGGTGTATGGTCCAGATCCCACTGACCTTTTTTTGTACATCCCTAGGGCTGAGAATGATTTCTACATTTTTAAAGAGCTGTAAAGAAAGCATATGCAATACAGACAATATGTGACTCACAAACCTGAAATATTTACTCTCTGGCCCTTTACAGAAAATGTTTGCTGGTCATACCTCCCACTCCCTCAGGTTTGGTTGTTTTTTTTTTAGACAGGGTCTCACTCTGTCACCCAGGCTGGAGTGTAATGGCGCAGTCTTGGCACACTACAACCTCTGTCTCCTGGGTAGAACTGTTGGGAAATACGAAGAAAACCTGGGGATTTGGTGAGCTGCTGTCCTTCAGCGGACTCATGCCTTGCTGTGATTGGCATTCAGTGTTGTCTCTGTAAAAGTAGAGCCTCAAGAAATAGCTTTTTTTTTTTTTTTTTTTTGAGACAGAGTCTTGTTTTGTTACCAGGCGCCAGGCTGGAGTGCAGTGGCGTAATCTTGGCTCACTGCAATCTCCGCCTCCTGGGTTCAAGCAATTCTCCTGCCTCAGCCTCCCAAGTAGCTGAGACTATAGGTGCGTACCACCACACCCAGCTAATTTTTGTGTTTTTTAGTAGAGATGGGGTTTCACCATGTTGGCCAGGATGGTCTCGATCTCTTGACCTCGTGATCCGCCCACCTCGGCCTCCCAAAGTGCTGGGATTACAGGTGTGAGCCACCACGCCTGGCCTTTTTTTTTTTTTTTTTTTTTTTTTTTTTTTTTTTTTTTATTTTTTGAGTCGGAGTCTTGCTCTCTCACCAGGCTGGAGTGCAGTGGCACAATCTTGGCTCACCACAACCTCCATCTCCCGGTTCAAGGGATTCCCTTGCCTCAGCCTCCTGAGTAGCTGGGACCACAGGCATGCACCGCCACACCCAGCTAATTTTTTGTATTTTAGTAGAGATGGGGTTTCACCATGACCAGGATGCTCTTGATCTCCTGACCTCGTGATTCACCCACCTCAGCCTCCCAAAGTGCTGAGATTACAGGCGTGAGCCTCCACACCTGGCCCAGAAATAGCTCTTAAATCACCATTAGAATTATAAAGGAATATATGTGAGTACTTCTAACAGCTGAAATCTAGAGCTCTGCTTCAGTGACTAGTTCTCACTGAATGCTGGGAAACCTGCTTTGATGATAGCCACCATGGAGAGTCATATTCTTTCCTATGGCTCCCATGTCTCACCCAGAGCAGTTGTGCTGACCCCCCAGGCCTCTGGGACAGCAGAGCAAGCTCCTTGATTAGGGCTGGCCCAGGAGCAGAGTGGGTTGATAAGAGGGAGCCTGGTCCCTGGGACATTGGTCAGGGTCTACAGGTTGGGGACCCTGGAGGCTAGATGAGGACCTCCCTTATTGGTCTTTAGCTTCTCAGGACCTCTTTCTTTGTATATTCTCCCTCATCCCCTCCCTCCTTTTTCTGTTTAATGTCTGTTTCAGCATTTCTTCTGTAAAAGGAATTTTTTAAAAAAGGAGACTGAATAGTTTCTAACTCTTTGTTTTTTGCTTTTTTTTTTTTTTTTTTTTGATAAAGGGTGTCACTATGTTGCCCAGGCTGGTTTTGAACTCCTGGACTCAAGCAATATTCTCGTCTAGGACTTCCAAAGTGCTGGGCTTACAGTGTGAGTCACTGGGCCTGGCCTATCCCCAACCTCTTTTTTTTTCAGTGCTTTTGTGACAGTTTTCTCATGGACCTTTTGACTGGTCAGGGTAACATTGCTGGAGGATGTACTTTACTTGATTACTTAAATGTATGTTTCTGTTCCAATTTTGTCTCATTATCACTCTGTCACCCAGGCTGGAGTGCAGTGGTGTGATCTTGACTTATTGCAATCTCCACCTCCTGGGTTCACGTGATTATCTTGAGCCTCAGCCTCCCCAGTAGCGGGGATTACAGGCTCATGCCACCATGCCTGGCTAATTTTTATATTTTTTAATAGAGATGGATTTTCACCATGTTGGCCAGGCTGGTCTCCATCTCCTGACCTCAAGTTATCCACCTGCCTCAGCCTCCCAAAGAGCTGAGATTACAGGCGTGAGCCACTGCACCCAGCCAAAAAGCAGATTTATAATGTTGGACAAGCTGAACTCAAGGTGGAAGCATTAAATAGAGGGATATTAACATATCATTTACAGGTCTAGTTAATAATCATGGTCAGGCATGGTGGCTCACAAATCCCAGCACTTTGGGAGGCCAAGGAGGGCAGAGTGCTTGAGCTCAGGAGTTTGAGGCTAGCCTGGCAACATGGCGAAACCTCGTCTCTACAAAAAAATCCAAAAATTATGCAGGTGTGGGGGTATATGCCTGTGGTTCCAGCCACTTCAGGGGCTGAGGTGGGAGGATTGCTTGCTTGATTGGGGTCGAGGCTGCAGTGAGCAGGATGGTGTCACTGTACTCCAGTCTGGGTGACAGACCCTGTCTCAAAAAAAAAAAAAACCGAACACTTTTTTTTTATCAAGCAGAGTGTCATGGAAAATGAAATTAAAAATGTAAGAGTGAAATGATTTGAAAATTTTATTTAAATTATTTTAAATAAAAACAGTATTTTTAAAAAAGGGATATAAATATAGATATGAAGATTTGTACACCATATACAACTTGAATGTAATAATTTGAGGGGCTGTGGATAGTTTAGGAAGAAGAGATAAGTGACTAGAATTGACCTTTGAGGTAGAAAACTTGTACAGATCAGAAACTTTAAACAAAATTGAGGAGATATTCAAAGATTTATCTTTGTTTTCTTTTTTTTTGAAACAGAATCTTGCCTGTTGCCCAGGCTGGAGTGCAATGGCGCAATCTCAGCTCACTGCAGCCTCTGCCTCCTGGGTTCAAGCAATTCTCCTGCCTCAGCCTCTCAAGTAGCTGGGATTACAGGTGCCCACCACTGCATCTGGCTAAGTTTTGTATTTTTAGTAGAGATGGGGTTTCATCATGTTGGCCAGGCTGGCCTCAAGCTTCTGACCTCAGGTGATTCACCTGCCTCAGTCTCCCAAAGTGCTGGGATTACAGGTGTGAGCCACTGCGCCCAGCCAATTTATCTTTATTTTTTATTTATTTTTATTTTTTCATATTTTTAGCAGAGGCGGGGTTTCACCATGTTGGCCAGGCTGGTCTTGAATTTATGACCTCAGGTGATCCACCTACCTTGGCCTTTCAAAGTGCTGGAATTACAGGTGTGAGCCACCATGCCCGGACAAAGATTTATCTTTAAAATGGTACTAGCAGTGGGGCAGGGTTTAAAAAAATTAAAAATAAAATAAAATGGTACTAGCCACAGGTGGGTGAGTTAGATCAAATTTTCATGATTCCCATATTACATACATTGTAGCAACCATTCACTAAACAAAAAATTGAGCACCAGCTATGTACTGAGCATTTTGGTGGTGGCTCAGATTACAGTGGTAAACTGTAGAGTTCCTGCATGCCAGGAAGCGGTAAAGGAAACAGATCCAAGCCCCATCAACATAAATGGACAAGGGCAGGGTGGGAAGGCAGAAGAAGGCGAAGGCCCAGTCATGCCTAGAGTTATTGGCCATATTAAGAAATATGATCTTTATCTGGCAGCCAATAGGAAACTCCTGGAAGGTTTTAAATAGGTGTGTTGGCCAACTGCAGTGACTCACTGAGGCCTGTAATCCCAGTGCTTTGGGAGGTCAAGGCAAGTGGATCACGAGGTCAAGCGCAGTCTGGGCTCAGTGTAACCAGCGCCTCCTGGATTCAAGCATTTCTCCTGCCTCAGCCTCCAGAGTAGATGGGATTACAAGCATGTGCCACCACGCCTGGCTAATTTTGTATTTTTAGTAGAGACGGGGTTTTTCCATGTTGGTCAGGCTGGTCTCAAACTCCTGACCTCAGGTGATCTGCCTGCCTTGGTCTCCCAAAGTGCTGGGATTACAGGCGTGAGCCACCGTGCCTGGCCTGGATGTTTTTTTTTTAATTTTTTTTTTTTTTAAATAGAGATGGGGTTTTACCATGTTGGCCAGGTTGGTCTCGAACTTCTGACCTCAAGCAATCCACCTGTCTTGGCCTCCCAGAGTGCTGGGATTACAGGCGTGAGCCACCGTGCCCAGCTGGCCTGGATGTTTTAATATAATTTTAAAATAAAATGAAGTCAAAAGTTGTGGGGAAGTAGTAGTAGTCTGTAAAAATTGAAAGCAGCCAGGTGCTGTGGCTCACACCTGTAATCCCAGCATTTTGGGAGGCCAAAGTGGGAGAATCACTTGAAGCCTAGAGTTTGAGACCAGCCTGGGAAACAGCCAGACTTCGTCTCTACAAAAAAAAAAAAAAAAAAAAACCTGAAAGTAAAATGAATCAAAATAACCAAACCATGAATTGAGTTGGTGGCTTAACTATACAGAGCGGAATTATTTCAAGTGACTTCAAAATAAATTGTATTGTACATCCTAGCAAGGTAAATCCTAAAGACAAAATAACTGAAAAGAAACTGTAGGCAGTATTATTTATGTACTTACTGATTTACACTTACTTTTTGAGACAGGCTCTCGCCCTATTGCCCCAGCTGCATGGTGCCACTGCGCTCAGCTTCCAGACCTTCGCTATTGCTGGGAGAGGCTCTACCACAAATAAGCCGCAGGCCGCAGCTTTCTTCAGACCCCGGTTAATGTTTACAGAGCATGTTACATGCGTGTGGCTTTGGAAGCTGCATCCTGGTCACAGCTGAGAGTCTTCCGTGGTGCTTGCCTGATGGGCCACCTGCTTTATCAGCTCACTCAGTGTTTCCCATTTTGAATAATGCCATAATTCATAGATTGAACTGATGTCATTAAGTTTTGCAAGCCCCAGAGTTGTACAGATTGTTGGCCAGCGTCCTGTCCTTGTGAGTTCTACTTTGTCTTAGAAGCAAAATTATTTCATCGTCAGCGGTCAGGTTGTGTAGAAGAAATGGCAGGGCTTTGGAGCTGGACAGGTTAAGGTTATGCACCCTCTGGTACATCTGTCTCCTCAACAGTGAAGCGAGGACAACCTATCTGGGCATCTTCTGGAATAGTCTGGTCACAACTAGTGTGAACCCAGTCACACTGTTAGTGGCAAAAAACCATTTCATTATGTGGACAAATTCTGCGGACCAGGAATATGGAGAGGGAACAGAGGAAGTGGCCATCTCTCCTCAAGGATGTCTGAGTTTTCAGCTGGGAAGACTCAGTGGCTGGGGGTGACGTAATGGCTGAGGAATGGTGTTTTTTGAAGGCACTTTCTGAAATCTGTCAGCTGGAACATGAGCTGGGGATGTTGACCAGAGCACATATGTGCAGACTCCATAGGACCTGGGCTTCCTCGCAGATTATAGGAGGTCCTCCCGCAATGGGGGCTCCCTCACAGCAATGGGGGCTTCCTCACAGCATTGGGGCTTCCTTTATATCATTGGGGAGCTCCCTCACAGCAATGGGGGGCTTCCTCACAACAATGGGAGGCTTCCTCACAGTATTGGGTGGCTCCCTAACAGCACTGGGGGGGCTTTATATTTTTGGGTATTCCCTTATAGCATTAGGGGGCTTCCTTTATATCACTGGGGTGCTTAGTCATAGTATTGGGGCTGGCTTTATTTTTGGGGGGTTCCCTCATCATTAGGGGGCTTCCTCAGAGTTTCTGGGGGCTTTCTCATAACAGTGGTTTCCTCACAGCATTTGCGGGCTCCTTTATATCATCGGGGTCTTTCTCATAGCAATGTAGGGGGTTCCTCACAGCATGGGGCTTTCTGGTAGTCAAACTTCTCACATGGTGCTCAGGACTCCAGAAGGGAGTGTCACTATGGACAAGATGGAAGCCTCGTTGCCTCTTCTGACTCAGCTCTGGAGTGGCACTACCATTTTCACTGCATTCTCTTGGTCCCAAATGAGTCACCCAGGTCAGCCTAGATTGCAGAGGAAGGGACAAAGACCTCGTGTCTCCGTGGGAGAAATCCCAGAGAGTTGGGGGCGCAGTGGCCTCGGCATGTAGTAGTCACAGCTGTGTCTTCCCCCGCTGCTCCTTTCCTCCTCACGAAGCCCCATTCTTCTCCTGACATTCACAACGCCGACTGAAGGAACGCCGTGGGCAGTCCACCTTGTGCGTATCGCCTCAGCAGGGCCTAAGCCAGACTCTCAGGCTGCTCTTCCAGACACCATGAGTGCCTGTGCCGGGCTCCATGGGGCGGTGCAGCAGGATTAAGCAGGAGGCAGTGAGACTGGCCCACTCCTGTTGACCATTCCACCAGCACCTTCAGTTTGTGGAAGTGGTTGTGTTCAGAGAGATTTTGACAAAGGTCTCCCGTTGTCCCCTAGGCTGGAGTACAGTGGTACATAATCACGGCTCACTGTGGCTTCAACCTCCCAGACTCAAGTGATCCCCCCGCCTCAGCCTCCCAGGTAGCTGGGACTACAGGCACATGCCACCACACCCAGCTAAGTTTCTCGATTTTTAGTAGAGATGAAGTCTCACCATGCTGCCCAGGCCGGTCTTGAACTCCTGAGCTCAAGCCATCCTCCCACCTCAGCCTTCCAAAGTTCTGGGATTACAGGTGGGAGCCACTGCACCTGGCCTCTTAGCTCTTTTAAGGGTAACTTAACTACTCACAGACCTTTATTTCTCCATTTTCATTTGAGAGCAGTTGTTTTTTTGTTTCTTGTTTTATGTTTTTTGCGATGAAGTCTCACTCTGTCGTCTGGGCTGAATTACAGTAGCGTGATCTCGGCTCACTGCAACCTCTGCCTCCCGGGTTCAAGCGATTCTCCTGCCTCAGCCTCCCAAGTAGCTGAGATTACAGGTGCCCATCACTATGTCCAGCTAATTTTTTTTTTTTTTGTATTTTTTAGTAGAGATGGGTTTCACCATGTTGGCCAGGCTGGTCTTGATCTCCTGACCTCGTGATTTGCCTGCCTCGGCCTCCCAAAGTGCTGAGATTACAGGCGTGAGCCACTGCACCTGACTGAGAGCAGTTTTTTTTTTTTTTTCAGTTTCTCAAAAGCAACAGGAAGTTTGATTGAGGTTATATCTGCATGATTTATTTTTTATTTATTTATTTGAGACAGAGTTTCACTCTGTCGCCCAGGCTGGAGTGCAGTGGCGGGATCTCAGCTCACTGTAGCCTCCACTTCCCAGGTTGATACAATTCTGCTTCAGCCTCCGGAGTAACTGGGATTACAGGTGCTTGCCACCATGCCTAACTAATTATTTTTGTATTTTTAGTAGAGACAAGATTTTGCCATGTTGGCCAGGCTGATTTCAAACTCCAGACCTCAAGTGATCTGCCCGCCTCAGCCTCCCAAAGTGTTAGGATTACAGGCATGAGCTACTGCGCCGGGCCATAGCTGCATGATTTATAGATAATAACATTTACTGAAAAAACCAGTGGAATCTCTGTAAACTGTTAGAACCACAGGAGGATCCAGAGTAGTTGCCAGATACAGGGTCACTCTACAGAAACTGGTGATGCTTCTACTGGCAACCCACCAGAAAGTGTAACTGCTCTTGTGACAGTAACCAGAAAACCCAGAAAATGTTTAGAAATTAATCTAACCAGGAAGCTCTCCATAAAGAAGACCATCAGACTTAATCATGGATGAAGGTAAGGGTCTGAGTAAATGAAGAAGATCCCGTGGTCATGGAGGGGAAGATCTGTTAGTATAATGATGGCTCCTTTAGCCAGATAAGTCCACAAATACATTTAAAAAGTTGTTATAAAGTTGGTCAAGCATGGTGGCTCATGCTGGTAATCCCAGCACTTTGGGAAGCTGAGTCAGGATTGGTTGAGCCGAGGAGTTTGAGGCCAGCCTGGGCAACATAGCAAGACACCGTCTCTATAAAAAACACAAAAATTAGCTGGGCTTGGTGACACACACCTGTAATCCTAGCTACTTAGGCAGCAGAGGTAGGATTGCTTGATCCTGGATGTGATGGCTGTAGTGAGCCACGGCTGTGAATGTGCCACTGCATTCCAGCATGGGTGACAGAGTAAGACCCTGTCTCAGAATAAAATCAATTTTTTTTTCTTTTTCTTTTGTGTTTGTTTGTTTGTCTGAGACGGAGTCTTGCTTTGTCATCAGGCTGGAGTGCAGTGGCATAATCCTGGTTTACTGCAACCTCCGCCTCCTGGGTTCAGGCAGTCCTCCTGCTTCAGCCTCCTAATTAGCTGGGACTGCAGGCATGCCCCACCATGCCCAGCTAATTTTTTTTTCTTTTAAGAGACAAGGTTTCATCATGTTGGCCAGGCTGGTCTCGAACTCCTGACCTTAGGTGATCCGCCCACCTCGGCCTCCCAAAGTGCTGGGATTACAGGCGTGAGCCACCTCACTCAGCCAGCATAAATTGTTTCTTCATATCGTAGACATTGTTTTGTTTGCTACTCTGTCCTCAGCACTTAAAACAGCTAGGCATAAAGAAGACATTCAGTAAATATCTGTGGAATGAGTGAAGGGCTCTGTGAAGTGTGTGTAGAGCTGGACTGAGTGAAGGGCTCTGTGAGCTGTCCCTGCCTTCCCACTGGGCAGTTACCTCAAACTCTTTCCCACTCTGCCTCGTGTCTCGTGACTGCACGATGGCTGAGTGCAGTTGACTTACCTGTTTCCTGTCGGTGGATCGGTAGGTTTGTTTCTGTCTTTTGTTATTGTGAATAAAAAAAAATCTTTAGCATCTAGAGTTTCTTGCTAAAAGTTTTTAGTGCCCTTTAAAAGGCAGCTTTGACACAGAAGAGATTATTTAAGCTTATTTTAAAATCAACATTTATTAATGTAGAGTCACAGGCTTGGTTTTTCTCTATTTTATATAGAATTTGCTAGTTTTATTCTCTCTATAAAGTCTCTTTTTCTTTCTTTCTTTTTTGAGGCACAGTCTTGCTCTGTAACCCACGCTGGAATGCAGTGGCCTGTGATCTCAGCTCACTGCAACTTCCACCTCCCTGGTTCAAGCCTTCCTCCCACCTCAGCCCCTCAAGTACCGGGGACTACAGGTACACCACCACAGCCCAGCTAATTTTTGTATTTTTAGTACTGATAGGGTCTCACCTTGTTGGCTACGCTGGTCTCAAACTCCTGGCTGCAAGTGATCTGCCTGCCTCAGCCTCCCAAAGTGCTGCGATTACAGTTGTGAGCCACTGCGCCTGGCCACATTTAGTAAGTTTTAACTTTCACCTTGAAGATAGCCTTTGAACAACTTAAATTGATCAGAGCAAATATATCTTTTTTTTTTTTGAGATGGAGTCTCAATGTTGTTGCCCAGGCTGGAGTGCAGTGGCATGATCTCGGCTCACTGCAACCTCCACCTCCCGGGTTCCAGCAATTCTCCTGCCTCAGCCTCCCAAGTAGCTAAGATTACAGGTCCCTACCACCACACCTGGCTAATTTTTGTATTTTTAGTAGAGACAAGTTTCACCATGTTGGCCAGGCTGGTCTCAAACTGCTTACCTCAGGTGAACTACCCACCTCAGCCTCCCAAAGTACTGGGGTTATAGGCATGAGCCACTAAACCCAGCCCAAATATATCATTTTTAATGATAGTTCCAGTTGCAATTTAAATGCCCTTATGCGTTATAACCACTGTAAATATCTGATTATGCAAGTAAAATGTTCTTAAGTAAATCTGATCATTTAAAATTACTGGCCAGGCGTGGTGACTCACGCCTGTAATCCCAGCACTTTGGGAGGCCGCGGTGGGCGGATCACTTTAGGTCAGGAGTTTGAGACCAGCCTGGCTAACATGGCAAAACCCCATCTCTACAAAAAATATAAAAATTAGGCTAGGTGCGACGCCTCATGCCTGTAACTCCAGCACTTTGGGAGGCCAAGGTGGGCATGAAGTCAGGAGTTTGAGACCAGCTTGGCCAACATGGTGAAACCCTGTAGCCCGGAATAGTTGCAGGCTCCTGTAATCCCAGCTACTTGGGAGGCTGAGGTATGAGAATTGCTTGAACCCGGTAGGCAGAGGTTGCAATGAGCTGAGATTGTGCCACTGCACTCCATCCTGGACAACAGAGCAAGTCTCCATCTCAAAAAAAAAAAAAAAAAAATTAGCTAGGTGTGGTGGTGGGCACCTGTAATCCCAACTATTTGAGAGGCTGAGGCAGGAGAATCACTTGAACCCAGAAGACAGAGGTTGTAGTGAGGTGAGATCATGCCACTGCAATCCTGTCTGGGTGACAGAGTGAGACTTTGTCTCAAAACAAAAAACAAAACAAACAAAATTATCTACACAGTACATCTCAAGTTCTCAGAATTTGCCCTTAGACCTAGAGTCACTACCTAGTTCTCACTGCTGTGTTCCCAGTGCTATGAAGAGTGCCTTGCGACCCACAAACTTGAATACATGAGGGGTGTTCACTGTCTCAGTAAATGTCTCTTGTACCTTTAACTAAAAAAGAAATGTCTGTGATCAGTAACTTAATTACACATTTTAAATTGGAATCAAGGCCAAAATCTAAGATTAATTGGCCAAATTTTCTTAAATACTACCAACACCTTTAAATGCCACATGCATAGATTATTTTGAAGCTAAACACTAAAATGTCAAACCCTAAACCATTGATAGAGGGGCTAAACACACTAAGGCAATAATGCAATTGTCTCTGGTGAGTAGGGTTCCTTCGGGGCCTCCCCTAGCCCCCTCGACCGTGACTCCTTTCTTAGTCTCTCTGGGACTGCCTGGCTGCTGGCTTCCCTTCCCACTCATCCCTCTGATCTGAGCAAAGGAAAACACTACCACCACCTGGTGAGATTCAACCAGTCTGGATTTTTTTTTTTTTTTCTTTTAACAACATTCTTGGAGTGTATCAGCCAGTCTGCTAACATCAGATTCCTGTTTCTCCAGAATGCTTACAAATATTAAGATGCCAGCCTGTTATGATTCTGTCCATTTTTCATGTTTTTGTCTGCCTTTAAAGTCACAGCACTAAAGCTTATATTCTTGGGGTGGTTTTGAGACAAGCAGAACTCTTTTTTTATGGCTGAGTTACATATGGTGAAACTGCTTTCCAAACCTGTTACACCACATGTGACTCACAGGACTGACTCCTGCGGAGTTCCAGGTTTTACTTCATCGTTGCTAGCAAAGAGCATTACTTTTGTTTTAAATTTAATAATTACTATATGGAAAAGGATATGCTATCGTAATTGTTTTATTTCTTCAATTGCTAACGAGTTTTAATATTTCTGTCCATGAAGGTTGGAAAGTTGTGTGTTCCTCCTTTTAGTCTGGACAGAGCTCTTAAGGTGACAAAGAACTTCAATAAATGATGTGTCCTTTTTTATTCGGTTAAACTGTAGAAATAAAGTAAAATAACTGTGTCTGCTGCTTAAACACTGTGGTATTATACTACATTGGATTGGTAATTCTTCGAGTAGGAGTTTAGGACCCCATGTTATGCTAAGAAGTTAAGACACTGTTGTTTGAGTTTGAAGATCAGAGAAACTTATTTTTTGTGTGGAAGAGGGGAAAGAAGTAGAGATCAACTGATTGTCTCTAAATCTCAGGCCAGCCTTTGGTTTTTATATAATGCCAAGAAGAGCAGTTTTTGATCAAGAGGAGCCTGCTGAGCCCGCACCCTTCAGTTGGATGCTTTTAGTTCTTTCCCAGTGAACGATAGGTCTCACTAATCAAATGCTGTCTTGGGCCTGCCTGTATCTGAGTTGGCTGACAGAGGTCCTGCCCTCAGCACAAGATTGTCACCTGAAGCCTCAGACATCGTGCTGGGATGAACCTTGTAAATTCTGTGGGAAACTATTTGCCTGATTGCAGGAATGCATTGGGTTTACTACCAAATTGTGGTTTATCCTTATGCTGGAGAGTGGAATTTAGCAAGGAACTCCAAAATTATAGTAATGAATTTACAAATCCACATGAACGTGCCTTCTGCAGTAGGCAGAGCCATCTGTGGCAGCTCCCTCCGGCTTCTTGCTGTCTGGTAGGAAGGCTGGCCACCTTGGTGCTCTGCTCTCCTATTTTTTCTCAACAACATGTGTGATTCCTAAAGAGTTGTCTTTTTCTCTTTTAATTCCTTGCATAGAATTTCCCTGTTCTGTTGTACGGGAAAACACATTTCCAAAGCTTTTGAGGCAAATGTGAAGGTTTTCCTTTAGAGTAGTTATATCAATATATATCAGATATAGAAGTTTTAATCAGGTCTCTCTCTCTCTCTCTCTCTTTCTCTCTCTCTCTTTCTCTCTCTCTCTTTCTCTTTCTCTCTCTCTCTCTCTCTCTCTCTCTCTCTTTCTTTCTGACAGTGTCTTACTCTGTTGCCCAGGCTGGAGTACAGTGGCATGATCTCCGCTCACTGCAACCTCGGCTTCCTGGGTTCAAGCAATTCTCCCGTCTCAACCTCCTGAGTAGCTGGGACTATAGGCGCATGCCACCATACCCAGCTAATTTTTGTATTTTTAGTAGAGATGGAGTTTTGCCATATTGGCCAGGCTGGTCTCGAACTCCTGACCTCAGGTGATCCACCCACCTCGGCCTCCCAAAGTGCTGGGATTACAGGTATGAGCCACCACGCCTGGCTGTTTACTTTTATTTTTGCCAGTTTCTTTGTAGAGTGCCTCTCAATTTGGGTTCATGGCTGTGTCCTGAGCATTGGGCTCATAGCTTGCATTTTAGGAAGGGCTGCACAGAAGCCCAGGACAGTGTGTCGTCTTCAGTGCATCATTTCAGGAGGCCCATGATGTTAATTTCACCATTTGATTAAGATGTTTTCTACCACATCTCTCCACCATAAAGTTACTTGTTTTCCTTTTGTAATTAATAAGTATCTTGGGCCTCATGCTGTGGTGCATGCCTGTAATCCCAGCACTTTGGGAGGCTGAGGTTGGGGATGGCTTGAGTTCAGGAGTTCAAGACCAGCCTGAGCAATGGAGTGAGACCCCTGCCTACAAAAAAATGCAAAAATTAGCCAGGTGTGGTGGCATGTTTCTGTAGTTCTAGCTACTCAGGAGACTGAGTGTGAGGATTGCTTGAGCTGGGAGTCCGAGACTGCAGTGAGTCAGAGTCTTGCCACTGCATTCCAGCTTGGGAGATAGAGCAAGAACCCATCTCAGATAAAAAATAAAAAGTATCTTGTGGCAGATACTTTGAGATGATGTACATTTCCTGTTTCTCATCATACTTTCACAAGCTAGTGTTAGCATCCATTGATGATTCCTGTGTGAAACTGCTTCCTGTGCTGGTTGATGTTCAAGAGCTGTATTTATGTTTTTAAAGAAAAACTTATTCTAACCCTCGTTAAAGATGGCAGGGCACTTAGTGCTTTGGGAGACCAAGGCAGGATGATAGCTTGAGGCCAGGAGCTTGAGACCAGCCTGGGCAACATAGTGAAACCTCATGTCTACAAAGAAATTTAAAAATTAGCCAAGTGTGGTGGTGTGAGCCTGTAGTCCTAGCTCCGTGGGAGATGGAGGCAGGAGGATCACCTGAGTCCAGGGGTTCAAGGCTGCAGTCAGTGTACCATGACTGCACCACTGCACTCCAGCCTAGGTGATAGAGCAAGACCTTGTCTCAAGAAAGCAAAACAAAGGGCAGGCTATTCAGGAGGCTCATGATAGGTATAGGGACTGCTGCAATGGGATTTTGCAGTGGGGGAGACCTAGGAGCAGGGGTAGGGGCCATGGGTGGAAAATTACTAAGAGGAAACATCAGGGGTGCGGAGGGTTCTGGCTGCACTGACCTAACAGCGTTCTGTGGAAGGTAGGCCAGGGAAGGCCCTAGCCTGGACCGTAAACACTCGGGAGTCCCGATTCCTCCTGAGCAGTGCAGTGACGCCAGCATCCCAGAGGTGTTTGTTAGTCCATCATCCTTTAGCCAGATTTGCTTGGAAAACCTAGATGATGAGACTTAAAAATGTCACGGAGAATTGTCTTGCAACAAAGTGACTGACCGTACGTGGTTGTA
>PVKP010034095.1:0-24492 GCA_004027715.1 Plecturocebus donacophilus | reverse complement strand
CCCCACCCCACCCAACTCTTTTGTGGTTCCTCCTACTGCCAGCACTGCCACCTCATCAAACAAGTGCTCCCAATCATTCCCAGACATATGAAAAAACCAAGTCACATAGATTTAAGTGTCTACTCCCAGAATGGAGATATTTTTATTAAGTTCCACCTAAATAACTTCTCTAGTTGGTTGTATTAAAGGCTGCAGAGGAAGATATCCAAGGGGCATGTGGCTCTGTAGGACCCTCCCTTATATTACCATAGTCACACTGGGTGCATAAGAATCTTCGTGGTTCCCTTCCAACAGCTCCTCACTGCCCACTGCCCCCGCCCAACCCCGCCACGCCCTGGCCATGCTCTGTTCCTCTTGAGAAGAAAGGGGAGTACTGCTCCACTGTGCTCAGCTGTCTCTGATTTCTATCTGAGTTATTCAAACTTTAGGGCTTGTTTACTGATTCCCCCAGGGGCTGTGAGCTCCCGAAGACTATCCTTTTTCTTTTTATTTATAGGCCTTTGTTGAATGAACCAAAAATTTCTCCTTTCCTTTTCCTTTGTTTCTTCCTGCCTTCCTCCCTTTCTCTCTTCATCATTTATTAATTATTCATTGTTGGTTGTGTCTCCTAAATGCCCCAGAATGCAAATCCCCGACCTGCCTCTGCCAAGGCTTTTAATCCATATATGCATATTCTCTTCCTATCTGATTTCTTTTGGCCTGCCATGGCTAAGAGGCCTAACCAGCAAGAGGGAGCCAGGCCTTCTTACATCATCAGCTGCAAGCGAGTGAAAAAAAGTGTCCTTCCCTGTCTGCTGGAACAAACAATGAAACATTCTTCCTTTCCCCCACCTGGGTCCTGCACTGGCCTTTCTGGGCTTTCCAACTTGGGGGACAACTCTTAGGAGGAGGAAATATATTATAGACTATTGCCTTTGGTGGCAGAGATGAATAAAAAAGATTTTTCTTCTCTGCTGTAATGGGAGCTCAACCCTTACTGCTGTGACCTATAGCATGTCCTCGAGGATCACATTTGTCTTTGAACAGACTCAGAACTCTTCCTTGGGGGGAAAAGCACCCTGTGTCTGTTGTGGGTAAGGATATGTGAGGGTGCTTGGCAGGGATGGCAAATGGGGACTATAGGAACCCTGGGCTGTTACCAAAGTTGGGCAGGAGAATAGGGTCTGGAGGCAAGGAACCTAAGGCCGATGTATGCTGACTTCCTAGAACTAAATCAAAAGGAAGACCCCAACTTTCCACACCTATGTAACAAAAGGTGCAGAGGCTATTCACTTTGTAAGCGCCGCCCCCTTTTCCTGCATGGCAGATGGAAAAATGAAAGTATATCTGATTGGTTGCTTTCCACAAACCTCTAGAGGATATTTAAGCCCCAGAAAATTCTGGAACTGGGGTCTTAAGACCTGGTGCTCAGGCCCACTCCCACCTGTGGAGTGTACTTTTATTTTCAATAGATCTCTGCTTTTGTTGCTTCATTCTAGCCTTGCTTTGTTTGTGCATTTTGTCCAATACTTTGTTCAAGATGCCAAGAACCTGAACACCCTCCACCAGTAACAAAAGGAGGAATCCAAGGACCTTATTGGCTTTTTTCAATAGCATGGGTCTCCATGATATTAATTAAGATAAAATAAAACAAATATGTCCAAACCTTTATGCTTTTCAATGTCCTTATAGATTACATAGTGAAAATACCTATTAGCCTTCAACTTGACATTTTTTATTCTAGCAAGTCACCTTCACACTTTCCTCATACAGAGTGGTCTGGATGAACTGCTACAACGTGGCAGCTCTTTGCTTTGTGCTGGCAATACCATGATGAGCAGCCCACGTTCCCGCCTTCAGGAAACTGAAAGGGAACCAAGTTTCAGAACTGTAGCAAGGATGAGTGCCCGGGCAGTTGTGCTGTACATTTGTTGTTATAGTAATAGTCATAAGACAATACTCTAGACTCTGTGTCTGGAATCAGGCAGAGCTAGGTCTAAGTCCCGGCATCGGCAGCCTTCTTGGGCAAACTACCTAACTCCTCTGAAATCTTACCAGTAAGATATGGGTAAGAAATTCTACCTCGACCAGTGTGGTGACTCACACCTGTAATCCCAGCACTTTCGAAGGACGAAGGGGGTGGATCACCTGAGATCAGGAGTTTGAGACTAGCCTAGCCAACGTGGCGAAACCCTGTCTCTACTAAAAATAAAAAATTAGGCCAGGCACGGTGGCTCAGGCCTGTAATCCCAGCACTTTGGGAGGCCAAGGCAGGCAGATCACCTGAGGTCAGGTGTTCGAGACCAGCCTGACCAACATGGATAAACCTTGTCTCTACTAAAAATACAAAATTAGCCTGGCATGGTGGCACATGCTTGTAATCTAGATACTCAGGAGACTAAGGCAAGAGAATCACTTGAACCTGAGAGGTGGAGGTTGTGGTGAGCCAAGATTGCGCCATTGCAATCCAGCCTGGGCAACAAGACCAAAACTCCATCTCAAACAACAACAACAACAACAAAAATTAACCAGGCGTGGTGGCAGGTGCCCCTAATCCCAGCTAGTGGGGAGGCTGAGGCAGGAGAGTCACTTGAACCTGAGAAGTGGAGGTTGCGGTGAGCTGAGATCACACCACTGCACTCCAGCCTGGGCAACAAGAGTGAGATGGAGTCTCCATCTCAAAAAAAAAAAAAAAGAAAGAAAGAAAAAGAAAAAGAAAAAAAAAAAGAAAGAAATTCTACCTCATGGTGGTGTTGTGGGGACAAATTAAGAAAATAATACCACCTAAGTCAGATATCTACCATAAAAAGGATACACAATAGATGACAGCAATGGTTGTTATTGCTTTGATTACTAATGCTTGGTTACGTAAGACACTTCCAAGTCACTTCATTCCCTTTATAACCCTCTCCCAGGATTATGAGAAAGAACAGCAAAACTGTTTTCTTAGTCTTATCTTTCATATTGTGCTGTTCACATTGACTGCTTCCATAATGGATAGTCCACAAATTTCAAAAAAACTGCATATATCTGTGAGAATGTGAATATCTTTGCAGATGATTCTAAATCAGAGAATCAGGTTTTAGAGGGGAGGTCAAAAATACCTCCATTCCACTGTGAAAAATTCATGAGAATATTCCAAATACCACAGATTTAAAATCTATCACTGTCCTGGAAAGGTTAACTTTCTTTTCTTTACCTTTATTTCTACGACATTGTTCTTTTGGCTCTGTCTCCAGTGTTATTTTATAACACATTATATTTCTGCTCAGTAGATTGCTATAGTGATGTTGGTACATGTTCTAAAGGGATATTATAGTATCATGCACTAAGTGGACTAGTCCACCCACCTTTGTTCAGCATTGGAAATTTCCCAAGTCTATTCATTCATCCATTCATGCAACAAATATTTGTAGAATTCCTCCCACGAAAAGCCATCATATGAAAGTGTTACAGTTGATTCAAGGGCTACTGTTTGCCTGCCTGCTGGGGCAAGAAACCTGAAGATGTATCATGCAGGAGATGACAAGGAGCTGTAGGGGAAGCCAAGGGCTTAAGGGCCAGAGAGGGCTGTGTTCAAATCTCACCTCTCTCACTTTAACTGTGTGACTCTGGGAAAAAGCTTAAGCTCTCTGAACTTCATCATTTTCATCTTCTAATGTGGATGTTCCATCATTTATTCAATGACCATGTCGACTTTGTGCTGCATACATCTCCCTGTCATTCATTTATGCTCTCTTGTTAAATTCTCACCACAGTTCTCTAAGGCATCTAGACAGTTGTTCCTCAACAGATGCTTCCTTTTATTTACCCCATACTTTAAATGAACGTATTAATTCAACAAACTTTGAGTGCCTGCTGTGGGCCATACCCTGAGCCAGGAGACACATGGCTTTAAGAAAAAAAGAGTTTAAAACTGTGCCTCAAGCTTCTCCGTCTGGTTGAGGACACACCTATAAACGTGATTATCTAATGGAATCGTCGTAATAATATCTCTGTGCACAGAAAATTGTTGGACACAGAGTAAGACATGTAGCTCACCTGGGCCAAGGGTGTGGGAAGGAGGAATAAGGGGGGTGACACCGGAGCTGAAGTGAGTAGGATGGAGCAGGAGGACCCCGTTTCTCTGCCACGTATGTAAACATGGAGGAAATGACCACGACCTGTGCAGAGCAGGCTAGCAATTCTGACAGGTCAAAATAAAGAGCAACAATGATGAAAAAGGTGAGCCCAGCTCAGAGAGGCACATACTAATAGATGTGTTTCCAGATTGTCTCTGAGTACTAAAAGATGGTAAATGTTCCAAGGACTTTTTTGCAGTACCAATGGCTCCCCAGGAATTTAATCATGAAAAAATAAAAACAATATGGCCACACCTTCATGTTCTTAAATATGCTCTTACAAATTACATAATGAAAACGCCTATTGACTTGTGATATTTTTCTAACTAGTCACTTCTTCCTCAGACAGAATAATCTGGATGAGCCTAATTCCTCTGGCTAGGACTTTTAAAAGCATGTTGGCATTTGTGCTGGTTCCTGTAGCTGGTTGGCGCAACCTTCTAATAATACCAAGATGGTGCTTTGTGTCCCTGCCTGCTCCTGGAAGAAAGTGACCCACTGCCCCCAACTTGGGCCACTCACTGTACCACTGACTCAAACCCAGTGGCCACCCCACGCAGGACCAGGGATGAGATTTGACCGACTTCAGACCCAGAACCACCACAGCTAGAAAAGCAAAATAACCATGAAAAAGAAATTTCTGCCAAAACATTTGTGGGCTAAGATTACACCCAAGTACGTTTGAGACTAGAGGAGTCAAAGCATAAATAAACTGTAGAAAGGAGCATGCTAATGCAGAGAGTGGGACTCCTAGAAATGTGAATTTATTCTCTTTGCCACCCAGGGGAGCCAGAGACTCATGAAAATCTTATACAAGCTGTCAACATTACGAGCCAGGGCAAGGAAAGACAGTATTAGTTTGGACTTTTGCAGTTGCAGGCAACACAAAAATCAACCAACCAAGAAAACAAAACAAAACAAAAATGGGAATTTGCTGATCCACATAATTTGGAAGTTTTTGGGGGCATCTGGTTTAGGCTCAGCCATATCCAGGAGCTTAAGCGACATCCTCAGGACTTGCTCTGTCTTTCTCTGCCCATCTCTCGGCTAAACTCTGCTGTGTGTTGCTTCCCTTCTTAGATGAGCCTTTCTCATGTAGGGGCAAAGGCAGACCTTGCAGCTCCAGGGTAACATAATTCTTACTGTAAGAAAGTCAGGAAGAGGCCAGGCATGGTGGCTCACAACTGTAATCCCAGCACTTTGGAAGGCCAAGGTGGGCACATCACTTGAGGTCAGGAGTTCAAGACCAGCCTGGCCAATATGGTGAAAACTCTATCTCTACTAAAAACACAAAAATTAGCTGGGCATGGTCGTGCACGCCTGTAGTCGCAGCTACTCGAGAGGCTGAGGCAGGAGAATCACTTGAACCCGAAAGGCAGAGTTTGCAGTGAGCCAAGATCACGCCACTGCACTCCAGCCTGGGCAACACAGGGAGATTCGATCTCAAAAACAGAAAAAGAAAAAGAAAAAAAAAAGGAAGAAAAGAGCCAATGAGTGTGACCTGGTACCTCTGGCAGAAGTCACCTTGCAGAGTTACCTGCCCAAGCTGGTGGTGAGGATGATGCAGACGCAAATCACCAGGTCCGAGCATTACTGCAGAATGGGCAGGGATGGTGCCTCACAGACATGCCACACAGGCAAAAATAAATAAATAAAGCCCATGACAGCTTGGGGGAGAAGGGGTTTTCATTTACTGAGCACCTCGGCACAGTGCTGGGCATCGTGCATGTCTGACGTCATCTCCCAAGGTCTCTCTTAGATCGGTACCTTCTATCATCATCCCCATTCTGCGAATGAAAGTAAGGCTCAGTTGGATTAAATAACTTCCCTAAGGGCAACCAGTAAGTGGTAGAGCCAGGTATTAATGACCAAAGCCCTTGCTTGATCGAACGGGAAGGAAAAGACGAAGGGGAAGGGCGACTGGCCGCAGCAGACTGGGAGGCCAGAGGTGGTGGGTGGGGACACAGGCAATGTGAAAAAACAGAACGAAGTGATTTAAATTATTTCTTCCCTTTCTTCAGCAGAGCCTAAGCCACAGAATCTCTGACAAGTAAGCCCTGGAGAATGGGACACAATTTTTGTTCTATTAGAAGCGCAAGTTAGTATCTGGTACTGGGCAATTTGTGGTATAGGTCGAGGTGAGGCTTCAGGATTCTAGGTGGGACGGTCCTCAGTCTGATCTCATACAGAGCAGATCACTAACCTGCGCTGGGAAAGGGGCTGTGGAGGGGTCTGAAAGCTGCCTTAGGTGGTGAGTCCTGCCCTAAGAGGCTCTGGCATCCTCTGGGGCCTTCACCCTTCGGTTGCTCAATCTCCCTGGTAATTGAGACCAAGCTGCTAAATATTGCCAGAGGGCTGTACTGAGACCAGTAGAGGGATGAATCTGGAGGCCAACTGGGGGCAGAGAAGGTGACTGACTGGGCAAAATGAGGATAAACTGCATTTAGAGTGTGTTTGACTATAAAATGTGAACTAGAGGTCTCTGGAAAGGGTTTGTAATAAGAAAAGTTGGCATTTCATTTCTCCTTGAATTGAGGACAGTGTTCAGGAGTACACCAGGCAATGGAAAATGAGATAACATCCAGAGCCGATGTGACCTGGAGGCAGATGAAAGCTGAACCCAAAGGAACCCAGGCCTCACTCTTGGAAATGTAATCCGTCTGTGAGTTGACTCTAGTTACTCTAGGAGCATGGTTTAAGCCTAGCAGTAATTGGTTTTATGCTACTTGCATTTCTAAGCTTTCCTTTTCTTTCACCTAAAACTTTTTAAAGACTGTATTTTGTTTTACTTGTGCTGCAAACAGAAGAGTGGGGGCAGGTTTTTTTGTGAGCTGTGTTGGGGTTGATGGTATTTGGAAGGTGCCAGACACCTCCAGGTCCTATCCTGCCACAGCAATCTCCTCAAGGTTCTATAGAAAACAAGATTAGGCAAAGGAACTCTACTTCTGGGAGGTTTTTGCCCCAAACCCCAATGTAAAAATCTGGTGTGGTGGCGGAGGGCTAGCAGCAGACCAGAGGGGCCTCCTGGGCTTCTTCTCGCTGGATCCACACACATGTACCACACTCTGGTATTCATTTCTTCAACAAGCATTCACTGAGTGTCTACTAAGTGCCAGGCGCTGTTCTAAGCACTGAGTATTTTGCAGTAAATAGCAGACAAAACCTCTGCCTTTAGGCAGCTTACTGATTGATAGAGTTTGGAGATTTGTCCCCTCCAAATCTCATGTTGAAATTTGATCCCAGTGTTGGAGGTGGGGCCTGGTGGGAGGTGATTGGGTCATGGGGTAGGTCCTTCATGAAATGCTTGGTGCCATCTCGGAGGTAATGAGTAAGGTCTCTGCGAGAGCTGACTGTTAAATAAAGAATGTGGCACCCCTCCCCTCTCTTGCGTCTTTCCTCTGAACATATGATGCTGACTCCCCTTCCCCTTCTGCCATGACTGGAAGCCTCCTGAGGCCCTTATCAGAAACACATGCTAGCACCATGCTTCTTGTACAGCCTTCAGGTCCGTAAGCCAAATAAACCTCTTTGCTTTATAAATTACCCAGCCTCAGGTATTCCTCTGTAACAACACAAATTGACTAAGACACTAATGGTCTGATAGAGGGAGCTGGACAACAAAACAAAACAAAACATAAAAACAGCTTGTGGTAAGCACCATGAAGAACAAAAGCAGAGTAAGGCGGCAGGTGGTACAGGGAATAATAGTGTGTGTGCACTTCTACTCTAAAGGAGCTGGTAACCAGTGAGCAGAAGCCTGGAAAGAGTGAGGAAGTGATGTGCAGATCACCTAAGGAAAGGTTTCGCTTCGAAGCAGAAGGGAAACACACGCAGAAGCCCTGGGGTAGAAGCCTGGTTGGCGTGTTCTTCGATTAGCAAGGAGGCCTGTGTGTCCTGAATGGAGAGGCAAAAGCAAGTGTGATAAAAGAGGGGGTCAGAGAGGGTAAGTGGGGTCATCTAAGACCATGTAAGACCTTGTAAGACACAGTAAGACAGTAAGATCTTTTTTTTTTTTTTTTTTTTTGAGACAGAGTCTCACTCTGTTGCCAGACTGGAGCGCAATGGCGAGATCTCAGCTCACTGCAATCTCTGCCTTCCGGGTTCAAGTGATTCTCCTGCCTCAGCCTTTCTAGTAGCTGGGACTACAGGTGTGTGCCACCACACCCAGCTAATTTTTCTATTTTTAGTAGAGACAGTGTTTCACCATGTTGGCCAGGATGGTCTCGAACTCCTGACCTCATGATTTGCCCACCCCTTGGCTTCCCAAAATGCTGGGATTACAGGCATGAGCCACCACACCTGGCCCCAAGACACAGTAAGATCTTTTATTTGCCTCTGAGCAAAATGCAAAGCCATTGGAAAGTTTTGCAGAGGAACAATGTGATATTGATGATTCTACAAGGCTCACTCTGGGTGAGTGATACAAAATACATAATACATCTAAATTAACTTTAATATGCAATCAATATAAAATTATTATTGAGATTATATATGTATATTTTTAGATGGAGTATTGCTCTGTCGTCCAGGCTACAGTGCAGTGGCACAATCTCAGCTCAATGCTATCTCCACCTCCTGGGTTCAAGCAGTTCTCCTGTCTCACTCTCCTGAGCAGCTGGGACTACAGGTGCCCACCACTATGCCTGCCTAATTTTTGTATTTTTAGTAGAGACAGGGTTTCATCACAATGGCCAGGCTGGTTTCGAACTCCTGATCTCAGGTGATCCACCTACCTCAGCCTCCCAAAGTGCTGGGATTACAGGCATGAGCCACCACGCCCAACCTATATATTTTTTTAATATACAAGATCTTTGGAATCTGGTGTGCATGCTACTCTTACAGCACATCTCAATTCAGAATCATCACATTTCAAGTGTTTAAATCCCCAACTTGACTGGTTACCATATGGTACTATAGTACAGCTTCACACTATAGGGGGCCAGGTGGACACAGGGTCCCCAGGAAAGAGGACGGATAATGGTGGTCTGGATGACGGATAATGGTGAGGCTAAGGGCAAAAGCACTCCAAGAGTGAGCAATGCATTAAAAAATAGCCTCTCCTAAGGCCTAGGGTACAACTTGCTGACTCTCACCCCTGATCCCTGCAGGAAGACAAAAGAACCCTATTGGGAACAGCTCCAGGCATACCTATGACAGCCATACTGGAATAAAGGAATCTGAAAGAAGACCTCAGAGGGCTTAGAGCTGCCATCCATCCTCATCACACTCCACCACTCTGGAGGCTCCACCACCTCTTCACACCCCCCTATCCCCCATTATCATGTAGACCTTGACCTTTCTTAGCAGCATTCTTCCACATGGTGTCCTTTGGGGAGAGGGGAGGGGAGGCAGCCCTATTTTTCCTTGGAGGCCACAATTTCCTCATTTCTGTTCTTGGCTTTGTAAAACCACTAAATTTGAGAAGTCAACAACTAAATCTGTTACATGAGAATGCCTTATGTAACAAACTGCAACCTAGTTTAGTACTTAATCTAACTTGAAAGCCTAATTTAAGAGTATACTCTTGTAAAGAATTGCTGAGTCTCAGCAAGTCACAGCAGCTGAACTTCAGCCAATCGCAGGTGGCGAAGGGACTCAAATAAGGCGAAAGGCCAGATGTAGCCAATTAAGCAGCCTCTCTGCCTCACTTCCGTTTTTTCTCCATAAATGCTGCCTGCCCACGTTGCAGGCCAGCGTTCTTAGAACCTGTCTGGCTCTGAAGGCTATCTGATTGGAGATTTGTTCTTTGCTAAAGGAAACTTAGTTATTTAACTTGTCTAAGGTTTTTCCTGTTAAGAGCTTGTTAACCCTAGTGTATTGGATGATCAAACAGAGTCCCACCAACTTTCTGTTGCTCTCCAGAGGAAAGGTTAAAGAATTCCGGGTGCCCATTCTAGGGCCACATTATAATTTTCATAAACCCTTTCCTCCATTGAAAAAAAAATACATATGTTTACTATTGGGCTGGTAAATAGATGTCTATACCAATATATTTAAAATTTTTCAGCTGGGCACAGTGGTTCACACTTGTAATCCCAGCACTTTGGGAGGCTAAGATGGGTGGATCACCTGAGGTGAGGAGTTCAAGACCAGTCTGACCAACGTGGTAAAACCCTGCCTCTACTAAAAATACAAAAGGCCAGGCAGCAGAGGTTGTAGTGAGCCAAGATCAGGCAATTGTACTCCAGCCTGGGTGACAGTGAGACTCCATCTCAAAAAAAAATTTTTTTTCTTCAATATGAATTATTTTTATTTTTATCTTTTTTTTTGGAGACAAAGTTTTGCTCTTGTCATCCAGGCTGGAGTGCACTGGTGCGATCTCGGCTCACAGCAACCTCTGCTTCCTGGGTTCAAGTGATTCTCCTGCCTCAGCCTCCCAAGCAGCTGGTATTACAGGCATGTGCCACCACACCTGACTAATTTTGTATTTTTAGTATAGACGGAGTTTCTCCATGTTGGTCAGGCTGCTCTCGAACTTTCAACCTCAGGTTATCCACCCACCTCAGCCTCCCAAAGTGCTGGGATTACAGATGTGAGCCACCGCGCCCGGCCTTTTTTCTGATTTTAAAAGAACATATTGTCAGGAGTCCCTAAAAGTATTATGAACCCTAGACATTGTGCCTGCCATGCCTAATAGAGAAGTAGGCCCTGCCCCTTCACAGAATTGCCCTCCCCTTCCTTTCTGTGCTACTTCCACCCTCTCAAATCAATAAGGTGGGCATTTGAACCCCTTCAGGCCTTTATAAATGTCTCTTAGATGTGGCTCCAGAGGCCTCTAAGGTGGATCAAAACAAGGCATTCATTGTTATACTCGGGGTCCCGCTCCAAAATAGGCTGAAAAGTCATCAATAAACCATTTCGATGCCCAACTAAGTTTTCCTGGCAGGTTTATATAGAGAGCACTGGTATGAACCCAGCCTAAGTAATAAAATGCTGGTATTCTAAAATAACTCAAACTTTGTGTCACATACATTTTAACTTTATGGATTCCTATTTTTTCTCACAGAAAAATTAAAGTGGAAGAGACATACAAATGATGCATTTTCCATTTTCCTCTATTCTAGGCAGTCTGGCCAGAAAGTCTCAGGTGCCTGGTAGTCTAGATTCTTGAATCAGTGGCCTAGCGTGAATCAAGAATATCTGCCGCTTCAATTGATGTAACTCCTTCAAGCCCAGGCGTGGTGGCTCATGCCTGTAATCCCAGCACTTTGGGAGGCCAAGGCTGGTGGATCGTTTGAACTCAGGAGTTCCAGACCAGCCAGGGAAACATGGCGAAACCCCCAGTCTCTACAAAAAAACTACAAAAGTTAGCCGGGCATGGTGGCTCATGCCTGTAGTCCCAGCTATTTGGGGGTGAGGGGGGAGGTTTGCTTGAGCCTGGGGAGTTCAGGCTGCAGCGAGCTGAGATCACACCACTGCACTCCAGCCTGGGTGACAGAGCCAGATCCTGTCTCAAAAAATATGTATATATAACTCCTTCCATTTACTTACACTTTTGTTCTCCTTCCAGGCATGTTGTGGCATAGCACATCCCCTTTAAATTTGTGCATGGCTATGTAATGTCCTTTGGTCAACAGAATGTGACTAGCAACGTCCTGTGTTACCTCTTGGTGAAAGTCTTTAAGGCAGTGTGCAATTTATTATGTTCTCTTTACCTGCCTTGGGTCCACCATATTGCAGATGGTGAAGGCAGAGGCCTGTGTCTCTGAGAAGCTGAGGTCCTGACTGCCTGAGATAAACGTGTCCTGTGAGCAAAAAATAAGCCTCTTTTTCAAAGATTTACTTGACAGTGAAGCATAACCTAGCCCAAAACACTTCCATAGTTGAATTTCTTCATTTCCAGGTCTCTTTTGTGTCTCAATTCCTAAAGTTCTTGGGGTCAACATAAAAGACAAGAATGCAACAGCTGTTTATCCGTATACAGTGCCATGCTTGTGGTGACCTTTTCTATGAAAGGGTATAACACCCTCTTGCTACTGAACTCACATGTGGTCATGCAACTTACTTTGGCCAATGAAATGAGAGCAAAAATGATGTGTGATTGGCTGTGTTTTCCCCCTCCCCCATAGCAACTTTTAAAGTCTCAGGAAGAGGCTGTTCTGTCATCCTGGGTCCTAGAGTCAAGGTGACATGAGCAGAACTGCACCTGGCTCTTGATGGTGATGTAGGGTAAGAGAGAAACACATCCTTATTATGTAAGCCTCTGAAAGTATGGGGGTCATTTGTCATGACAAGCTGATAATGTAACACAACCTCAAACCTACAACATTTAGGAAACCCAAGTAAATTACACTGAATATCCCTGTGATGAACATTCTCACAGAAGGGGGGCCTGCTGGCCTGATTGGTTAGGTTTAAGACCTTTCTGGGCCTGTGCTCCGCTATTTGTCCTAAAGATCAGGACTAGCAGGTGACATGTCCGGTTTGACTTCTGGCTTCCACAGAGCCTTGCTCTGAGGCAGTGCATCATTCCTGTGTATCGACTGCCTGGTAGGTGGACTTGCGCTGCGTGCAGACCCAGCCATGCAAGATTTGGAAGGGAAGGAATAAAGAGCAAGAGACTTCACTCAAGCCTCCTGCCCTCCACCATATTTATTCAGCTTAACTATTCACCTGGCAGTGGGGTCTTTCTAGTTATTGATCAAGCAGTATTTGGCTACTGTTCCTTGGCTGTGTGACTTTTAGGAATAAATCCCCAGAGGGAAGGTTGAACGAGTCGTCTAATTACCCCAAACCCCAGTGCAAACCTGGACTCCTTTAACTATAAACAGTCTACAGCCAATGTCCTTATCAATCGGTTTTCCAAACAAAAGCAGCATTCCAAACAGACAGTGTGTATATTCACCCATATTATTGTTATCAAGTAGGCCTTAGTGGAAATTTAATGTTGTATTGAGGGAGAAGCAAACAGGGAACAAAATAAGGAATAAGTCCTCAGTTAAGACCCTTTAGATACCTATTTGAAATTACTCTTTTTTTTTCCAAGTTAAAAAAAAAGAGGCTATGTTTTGGGGATTAATTGGAGGGATCCTGAGAAATGAAGTTATAGAACACAGCAGAGTCAAGACACAGCCAACCAGCCGCCTCCCCATCAGGCAGTCACATGGTGAGCACGTAAATATGGCTGTCCTATTTGGACTCTTACACCTAATTATTAGCACATTAATACATCGTTGCCTACGTAGCTCTGCTATCAGCAATACAATTTAAACAACTCCGTAGAAACTTGTGGAGGACCACAGTATAACAGTATTTTTAAATGACTGTATTTTCTACAAGTACTTCACAGTCAGATAATTCTCATAAGAAAACGCACTGAGCCTTGAATGCCCAAACTGAATAGAATTTTCAGAAATAGAAATTGTGACTTTAAAGTATATTCCTATTGGTTTTTTTTTTTTTTCCTCTCTCTCTGATTCAAAGCCTGCATGTATAACTGGTTTTTGGCTTGTTTGGGGAAAGACTTTCACATTTGCAAATTAATGACCCAGTCCTAGCTGAGATGGTAATATGCAAATACTTCATTTAATAAACAAACCCGTGTCTGGATTTTTAAAATAGCCCTAGACTATGGATTGGACTGTCATTCATTTGTGCTCTAAGGCATCAATCCGTGACTGACTGAAGAGGAAACTTAACTGAGCACACGTGTCGGGACTGTTTAAATGAAGGAAAAAAATTCACTTGACTTTTCAACTGCAGTTATTCAGATAAGCCAGTCAAAACACCAACTTCTGCAATCTGTCATTACTAAGAAAATGATGGGAACTCAAAACTATCTATTTTAAAAAACGATTTCTAAGGGCCGGGCAAGGTGGCTCACGTCTCTCATCCCAGCACTTTGGGAGGCCAAGGCGGGTGGATCACTTGAGGTCAGGAGTTTAAACCATCCTGGCCAACATGGTGAAAACCCATTTCTATTATAAATACAAAATTTAGCCAGGTGTGGTGGTGCTTATCTGTAATCCCAGCTACTAGGGAGGCTGAGGCTGGAGAATCACTTGAACCCGGGAGGAGGAGGTTAGTGAGCTGAGATTGCACCTTTGCACTCCAGCCTGGGCAACAGAGTGAGACTCCATCTCAAACAAACAAAAATCCCCAAAAAACCACAACCTATTTCTAATGTTGTATAAGTTAATTCAGCAGATATTTCAGCACTATAAATACCTGACCTTCTTTGTGTCAGGTACTGTGCAGATGCAATGACAACTGGACAGGGTACCACAACAGAATTGTCATTGAATGTGATTGATACCATGAATGTGATAGAAATATGGACGAAGTGTGTGCACCCTGGGTTGGGGGTGGCAGTGGAGACAAGACAATCTATTGAGATACGGGAAGATAAGAGAGATGGGAAGAAAAAATATAAAAGCATGCCTAATGCTTTTTATCTCATCCTTTAATTTGTTCTATCTTTGTGTGTTTTAGATATACATGATTGGTACTACATGTGGTAATGGCACACATACAATTCATAACTAGATACAGGCAGATATGGTGCACAGCAACCTGTGTAGGGAGCTCTGATAAAAGTGAACAGAAACAGAGAAACTGTCTTTTGATCTGAGGTGTGAAGGACTCAGGATGATTTTCCTGAATAAGCAGTATTCCACCTGAATCTTACAGGAGGCCCTGGGATTTCTTCTGGCAGAATAATCATCAGGGGGTGAGCATACTAGTTAGAAGGAAAACACTGCAGCCAGGCGTGGTGACTCACGCCTGTAACCCCAGCAGGCTGGGAGGCAGTATCTTCTCTTCTATTGCCACTGCCCTGCTTTAGTTTCTCTCTGTTGTCAGTTGGTCCCCCAGGGTCCTTCAGTGAGTCATGGCAGCTTCCCTGAGCACACACATCACATGCATCTCAAAATCTGGGGTTTCCTGCTTTCTCCTCTTTTACCTCATGTCTCTCCCAAAGCAGGTGTCAATGTACATAGCTGGGAAATGGAAACAGGACTTGCCTACTCCAGAGAGCCAACGAACATGACGATTTAAGCAAGATAATTTCAACATCCGCTTGACTTCATGCTAGTAAAATGCTATTTCTGAAAACTATATTTTCATTTGTGTGAGACGATGATGCCACAGCTATTTTATTGTTACTGTGGTTGGGAAATTATGAAGAAAATACATTTTTTAGGGAAAAAAGACATTAAAGCATGTTTTGGTTCTAGCTTCTTCAATGAAAATAAATGATGTATGTTTTCTATGCCTAACATTCCTCTTGTAGATGAATAGAAGTCCTCAGGGCCCTGTGGCCTCCTTTCCAATGGATCTGGTTAGCTGTACCCCTCTCCTCTTTGCTGGGACTTGGGTGCTCCCCAAGGCCAGTGCCCCCCTGCTGGGCTTGCTACTGGCCTCTCCAGATAGCTTTCCTGCCTTCTCACCCCATGTTTGTGCGCCAGCAATACTGTTCCTGACATGATAAACTGTGGCCACACTGGTCTACTTGCTATCCTGCAAATATAGCTTGCTTCACTGACTTCATGTCTTCTTCATTTTCCCCCTTTTCTATTTCTACTTGTTTAGAGTCTTCCTTCATTTCATGACCTCTATTCAGATCCCACCTTCTCCCTGAAACCATCCTCAGTCATTCACACCAGAGTCTTCCTTCACTAGGCACACTCTGAACTGTTCAATTCATCTGGACCTCTCCTGTAACTGTCTTGTTCAGTAATTATTTGTGTGGTTACTTGGTAAGTGGTAAAGAGCTCTACCAAAGTAGGATGCCATTATTTGTGGTTTTATCTTTTCAGAGATGTTGTGAGTGCCTGAAGGGCAGAAGCTGGATTCGCAGCCTTGTTCCATTCCCTAGCATCTAGCACAGCACCTTTTCAAGCAGAAGATGAGGTGTTTTAGTTTGGAAGTGGAGAACAAGGGCAGGATTTTGACAGTGCACTGCTGCTGAAACTTGAGAATAGGGTCTGGAGGCAGGGAACCTAAGGCTGATTCATGCTGACTTTCTAGAACTAAATCAAAAGAAAAACCTCAACTTTCCACACCTAAGTAATAAGGAACTGAGGCTACTCCTTTTGCAAACCTCCACTCCCATTTCTGTGTGGCAGATGGAAAATTGAAAGTATCAGTGATTGGTTGCTTTCCACAACCAGAGTTTGGGTAAGAGTGTAACTTTGTGACTTCACTTCAGCCCCTGATTAGTTGATTTCCTCAACCAATCAGACTGACTGCCAGTCAAGTCTTCATTTGCATGGAAGTGTAACTTTGTACCTTCACTTTAGACTCTGATTGTTTGCTTTCCACAACCAATCAGACATTTGCATACAGTATAACATTTGTAATTTCACTTAACCCTCTGATTGCCGAGGCTGCTTCATTTGCATGGGGTGTACACTAAGTGGCCAATGGAAAACTTTAGAGGGTATCTAAACCCCAGAAAATTCTGGAACCAGGCTCTTGAGCCCCTATGCCCAGACCACTCATTCTGTGGAGTGTACTTTCTTTTTCAATAAATCTCTGCTTTTGTTGCATCATTCTTTCTTGCTTTGTGCATTTTGCCCAATTCTTTGTTCCAAATATCAAGAACCTGGACACCTTCACCAATAACCACCACCAATACAAAGCTCTCCTCAATTCTGGGACCTTCTCCCTCTTCAATGAAACATGAGCAGAAACGATTTGTGACACTTTCACTGGGAGTACTGGATTACTGGTGCTTGGCTCTCCAGTACACCCCTCCCTGGCAACGATTGTAGAGGACTTGAGTTGAGATTCGGCCAGCATAGAGCACTAACAATGGGGAACAGCTGGGCTGGAGCAGGCTTGGCATGACTGCAGCAGGCTTGGCATGACTTGGCATGACTTAGAAAGCCTTTGTTATGTTAAACCACTGAAAATGTTGGGTTGTTCGTTACCATGGCATAACCTTGCCCAACTGATACTTATTATTTTAAATTTCTAATGATTGAGGGTAAAAGGTGACTTTGAGCCCGAGTTGGCTTCTTGGAAATCTGGCACCTCAAATACAGGAGATCTAAAACTGAACAGGGAGTGACCAAGTGCAGTGGGTAAGAGAAAGGGTTTTGGAGTCAGGGTGATCAGGATTTTAGTACTGGCTTCCATGATATACAAATTATGTGTCCTAAGCTAGCAGTTTTCAAACTTTGTGGTCTCAGAATCCCTCTACATTCTGAAAAATCATTGAGGATTCCAAAGAGCATTCGTTTATGTGGGTTTTATTTGTGAATATTTACTGTATTAGAATTAAAATAGAAATTTAAACGTATGCATTAATTCATTTTAAATGAATAAGCCTATCACACATTAGTTAATGTTATGTTTTTATGAAAAATATATTTCCCAAACAAAAAAATTCATGAGAAGAGTATCATTGTTTTACATTTTTGCAGATCCTAGTAATGTCTGGCTTAATAGAAGTCAGGTAGATTCTCATATTTGTTACTTCATTTTATTTATTTTGGATAAAGTAAAGGAAGAAAATGCAGCCTCACACAGATATGTAGTTGAAAAAGAGTCATTTGGAAAATACTGTTTCATCAAAGTATGCAGATCTTCCAAGGGTTGAGACATTTCATTACACAATATTTTTAAATCACATTTGTGAACACCACCATTGATCTCATTAAAAAGTCTTTAAGGATGGGGAAGCTGTCGAACTCATGGCAGTACGTGCAAGTTTTCCAAAATCTTAATTTCACTTGGAAGGTTGATTAGTATTACTGTAAACAAATCACATCAGTTGTTTTCCTTAAAGTGACAGGCTCCTTTTATTTTTAAGAAAATGCTGAGCCTCTAAACCTGAATAACCTGAATAGGTTTATCCATTTTTAAATCAACTAAACATGGTGTTACATCAAAAATGCAGCTAGTTCAGCTTGTAACTCAAGCAATCTCACAAGCGCTTTTTTTTTGAGACATCATGCTTTAATATGTAGACGTGCTTTTATGCTTACCCCTCAACTCATTATACAAAATGTTATAAAGATGTGTACTCAAGGGTATAATTTAATAAACTTAGTAATTTTTACTGCTTCATCAAGGACCTCGTAAGTGAACTTGGCTTATTTTGTTTTCCCACTGCAAGCACAGTCTGGTGCCCTGCCATGACTAGTACTATGGCAGTAGGCAGCACTTTTATTCATGATTGCTTTTGCACCGTTGGTGGAAATGCACACGCAGTAAAAGCAAGTAATGTGTTAGTACTGCTATAAATGAAAGTAATTTCGACCTTGCAAACCTGGACACCCTGACTGTCAGGGACGCCTAAGAGAATCACTGTCCTTAGGCAAGCTACTTAACCTCCCTGAAGTAAGAATGACAGTCATAAAGTTGTTTGGAAAATTAAATACTATTCAACATGAAATAAAGTATGTATAGCGCTTAGTATAGTACATGGTATATAAGAAGTGTTTCAGTAAATGTTAGCTATTACTATGCATCTATTCATATTGTGAGGGCATTGCTATCACTTACACTAATGATAATCTTTCTTTTTCTCCACAAACTCACTCCTCTGACAGATCTCAGTTTTAGTTAATTGCCTCATTTGTCTCCTCTGTGGCCTCTGTCTTTGCCCCAGCCAGTATTGACTCACTTGCAAGTACAATTGATCTGACTTCTGTTGTGCCCTCACAGCAATCCCTTCCCTTCTATTCCTGTTGCTACTACCTCCGTTAAATAACAGGGTTTCCATTAAAGGCACTTCTGGCTGTTGGTATTTGACCTGCCTGAGACTCAGTTTACTAATCTTGTAAAGTGGGAATAATAGTCCTGTCATAGGTTTTTCTTTTTTTGCTGTGAGGTTAACTGAAACAATGTATTTGAAAGTAACTGGCAGAGTGCCTAGCTACTGCACGTGTTCAGTACATGTTATTTTTCCTCCTAATTTTTTTCAGCCAGTCTTTTTTCTTTCCTTCCCCTCTCCAATCCATCCACAACATTACCATTGAATTAAACTTCTCACAGCACCGATCAATCATTAAATCAGTGCCAACTCACAGGAACGGAGTGTGCATCATGTGAATTCATCACAATTGAAATACTCTTTATTTTTCTGATGGGGTTGCAGAGTTAGGACACCAGGTAGGCCTTATCAGCTAAGCCTTGTAGTGGAGGTTTTGGTCATCACCTGTTGAAACACCTTCCATCTCTCCACTGCTCATTGCTCCACTCAAGGGAAGGCCACGCTCCTAGCATGGCGCCCGAACCCCTGCTCTGTGTGGTCCTAACCAGCCTCCTCACCATGTTACCTCTTGTGCTGGCCAAACTGAACAGTTCCTCAGTCTCTGAACTCTTGGTCTTCCATGGTATTTCTTGGCTGTCCTCTCTGCTTGAAATGCCTTCTCCCCTTCTCTCTTGGCAACTGTGCCATCTTGGTGAGGCCCCATGCAGGCCCACTGATGAATGTGCTTTTGTTCTCCCTGCCATTGTTCATAGGCTTCTTAGGGGATTTCCATGTTCTGGGTCGGTTTATGGCTATTTCTGTATGTCTTGGCCCTCTGAACTAGACAGCGATCTCCCCCAGGAAAATGTATTTTCCTCCAACCGTAGCATGCCATATGAGGGCCTCACACATGCAGTTACTCCATGATACCTTTGTCACAAATACATACAAATTTTGTTGAGCTTATTAAGCGCATCCTACATCTGAAAGCAGTTGTTGTAAAATGAACAACTACTTATTAGCAACAGCACCAAAAACACCAACACATTTTGTGTAGGCTGCTGAACAGTCATGTCCCACGCCTTCTGTTCTTAGTAAAAGTCAAATGCAGACACTTCCTGTCATGCCTGCTATGAGTGATTCCTGATCTTTACTGAGAACAGGAGGATACGTGATTCTAGAAAGGAGAGCAAAACAGCCAAGTAGATCATCTATTTCTGATTACAAGTTTCTAGGATAGCTGATTCTTGTAGACAGTCTTTACATCACTCTGTGTCTTCAGAAAAGAACAGAAAATCAAATGTCAATGGCTTCAGATTTCTGGGCTTTCCTTGAGGGTCTGCTGAGATGGTAATCTGTTATATTTCCTGGATTGTGGTTCAGGGTTGTTAGGTTGTGATAATCCCTTTGTGAAGCCTCTGAATAAAAATTTTGGTTGAAGTTGGGTTTGACAGAAAGTTGGCCTATAATTTTTTTTTTCTTGACAGAGTCTCACTCTGTTGCTTTGTGATCTCAGCTTACTGAAACCTCTACTTGCCCAGTTCAAGCAATTCTCCTGCCTCAGCCTCCTGATTAGCTGGGATTACAAGCGTGCGCCATCATGCCTGGCTAATTTTTATATTTTTAGTAGAGACGGGCTTTCACCAGGCTGGTTTCAAATTCCTGACCTCAAGTGATCCACCCACCTTGGCCTCCCAAAGTGTTGGGATTACAGGCGTGAGCCATTGCACCCAGCCTTGCCTATAATTTTTGAATAGATTTGGAGGCGATGTGAGACAAACTTCTCAAGGGCATTAAAGAAACCACTGTTATGTCATCAAAGTATTCTTCCTGAGTGCCTGCCGTGGGCTGTGGCCCCGTGTCCTCTCTGAGTGATGCAAGTTTTGCTCCCTCTCTTCTCTTCCTGTCTCACTCTTCTCCACAGGGAATACAGATGGTCTTCCTTCCCAAAAGACTAAAGCATAAGGTGCAAGTGATGAGTCATTCTCCCGTAACCCCTCAGTGTCCACTGATGGTCGGGTGTGGGGATGGTTAGCAGATGGTTAAAGTACTGCAGCATAGGTCTGATATTATGACCTTAAGTCCTGAAGACCCTGCTTTAGACATTCTATTTCACTGTTAGACTTTAAGACCTAATTTTAGGTTTGGAAAATAATCCTCAAGACCACTTATAATTCATAAAGCTCCTGTTTTATGCAGAAAGAGAACAGTCCTCCTGAAATGTGTCCACTGCTAATCTTTAGGCCTGACACTGAGTGAGAGGGCCCAGAGAGTGGGAAGAGTTGGAAGAGTTGGAAGAGTTGGAATATGCCCTCTGGGCTTTGCTAGTATAGAGACGGTGTGTCTGGGAGGCCCCTTCCAAGTCAAAGGAGAGAGGGAGCAGGCTGGAGGGAGCAAAGTGAGAAGGTGTTCCACCTTGCCACCCCTCCCCCAACCTGCTACACTGCTGTTGCCTGATTTGCTCATTCTTGCTATGCCTGGGCCTGGGGCGCCTGTCCTCCTTTCTTAGCTCTGGAACCTGCTATTTCTCCTTTAAGATCCTGTGCAACAGCAGCTTTTCTTACAGATTCCAAAGGCACTGAGAGACTTTGTTTTTCCCTGTGTGTTCCAAAGTGTTCTCATCTACCCATGACAGCATTTATCACAAAGAAGCAAAGTCAGTTATGAACCTTTTTGTCTCTAACTCGACTGTGAGTTCTTGGGCCCAGGGCCTTTATGCTCTTTAATATCTGCCCCAGAGCCTACCAAAGGGCTTATCAGCTAGAAGTGCTCCCCATCATTTGAATGAATGAATGTGGTTCAGCCTTTTGGGCCTCAAGTATAGTTGTAAGATCAGAAACCATCTGTCTAGAACTTGTTCGTTATTTTGGCTCTCAATGGTTTTAGTATGTCTTTATGTTCTCCTTTAGCACTTAGAAAATTCTCTTTAAAATTACCAGTCTGTTTTAACCAGGCTGCAGCAGCGCCTTCCCCAACAAAAGATGGCTCCTTGCTTCTTCCCCTGCCCCCAACAAGTTCCAGAGGCCAGCATGGAGTTGACAGCTGGGATTATGTTGAGTGAATCCCAAGAACATGACCTGCTTGTTTTCATATCGTAATCTTAGAGTTTATGGGATTTTTTTTTCTATTTATAATTGTTCCTTTACAGTTGATGTTGTAAGCAAGCAGTGCCTATCACGTATCTGTTAGTATCCTCATGAGTATATTGCTCTAGGAAACTCTCTCAACGAGTGATTGGGAGAGAGAACTCCAAGCAAGTCCATCTATCATATGACTAGAGTAAGTGAAAGGCAATTCTTTTTAAAATGTGAGTTATGGAGCTTTGTAATGTGCCATTTATCTATGTCTACTGTGGAAAGGAAGGATACCAGGGCAAGTTTATTACTTAAACAGTGTGTTCTCCGTTGTCTTCAGGGCTTAATTCTCCACACCTTGTTCTGGAACATAGTAATAATCTTAACATGATGAATTTCTATGAAAACACTGATTAAGCACCAAGAGTTACTTACCTACACGGAGTAGGCATTTGTCCTTGCTGATTACCCTTCTGTGTCTAATTAAACACAGTTTAGTTATATGTTTACTACCCCACATATGCAGGGAATATTTTCTTGGAAGAAAGAGAAACAGCTCCGGAAACTGGAAACAATCTAGCACTCTCAACTAGGCAGGTAAGCTTTAGAATTTCCCAAGGATAAGAGCAATGAATTCAGTCAACCGTAGATTTGAAAAGCTGCACTAAGAAAGGAAATGGAAGGATCCCTACATTACTTTTTCCTCCTATCAAAATAATAGTGACACAGAACCACAAACCTTGGGCGAATGGAACAAAATGGAACTATTTGCATTCACGCTAAATGGATAACACATGAAATATTTAGTTCCAGGTTTTGAGAAGTCGATATAAACCACACAGAGAAAACCCATTGTCTCCAGGCCTCCTTTACAAAACAATAGCAGCAGGTATTGCACACGGCAGACAATACCGTCCTAACGCTTTAGAGCCTAAGTCCCCTAAAGACATTCAAGTTAAGAGGGCTCAACCCACCAATGTTCATTCAGCACCTGCTTCTCTTGTCTCCACTACATCCTACTTGTCTTCCCAGGGCCTGGTCCTCCTTAAATGCTTAGCAAGCGGGTGAATGTTGTATGTCCCCGTGGCAGATCCTGGCATTCCCAGGGTGCTCAGCACAGTTGCAGTCACATAGCAGGTATCTGAACAAATTAACACGAAGGAAAACATGGATACTGTCTTCAAGAGGTCACGGGCCAAACTAGGGCCGGCACGAGCTCTTGGTGCTGCGTACTTCCTTGGAAACAGGAGTGAGTGAGCGAAGGCTTGAGGGAGGCATGAGGGAGTTCAGAACAATTGAGGGGAGTCTGTATTTCTTCCTTGTAATTGCTTTCCGCCTCAGTGCACCACACAACAGGGCCAGTCCCGTGCCAGGGCCACCACTCTGCCAGGCTGGGGACGGAGGCCTTGGCAGCCCTGCGGGAACAGGAGGCACTCCCACGGCGCTCCACTTCTCTGTGTTTCAGTTTAATTAATTTATATTTTTTGAATAAAACTACACCCACTCTCTTCCATTATGGTGAACACTTAAAATTACATTTATAGAAAATCACATTTACACAAACTTGTTTAAAAGCCAAATCCCAGACCTAGGCTATTGGCCAAATTCCATTGAAAGGGGATATTAAGTAAATTAGTCGAGCTGATTAAAAACACCTTCATCAAAGTAGAACATTGGTGCCAACAATATTGAGTTGAACTGTTGATTAAAAACATTTTTTTTCTCACAGCAGACACTACATTAGCAGAGAGAGAAAGGGATTACCCCTCGCCTCCACTTTACAGGTGGAGCTACTGATGGGGGTGACGCGGTAAGGTGGGAGGGCACGAAGGGAGGGGACGGGCGTAGGTCAGGAGGGACGCAGAGGAGGAAGGGGCCGGAGGGGTGGAAGCTGGTGCCCGAGGGGGCAGAGGTCAGAGGTTCGAAGGAGGGCGCAGTGGGGGCGGAGCCGCGGCCGCCTCTACCGCAGCCCCGACGGGCCGGACGCTGGCCGCAGCCGCGAGCCCGGCGGACGCTGGAAGCGCGCACCGAGGCGCTCCCGCTCCCGGCCGCCAGAGGGCGCGGCCGGCGATGGCGCGGCGTAGCCCGAGGAGGGAGGAGGGGAGCCAGCGGAGAAGGGTCGGCCGCGGCGGCGGGGCGGCGGCGGCAGCGGCGCAGCTCCGCTCCCCGCGCGTCTCCCGTCCCCGCGCCCAGGTAGGGAGCGCAGCCTCCGCCGCCGGGATGCGGCCGCCCGCCTGCCGCCTCGCGCCGCCGGCGCTGCTCGCGCTCCTCACCTGCTTCCTGGGTAAGTAGCGGGCGGCCAGGCGCGCACGGGGGAGACGAAGGGTTCGCGACACAGTCGCCCGTGTCCTGGTCGGCGCGGGAAGGGAGGCGCCGGGCGGCCCAGCCCTGCCCTGCCGGCGCCCGCGTCCCGCCGTCCGGTCCCCGCCACGCCGGCAGCAGCGCCCTCTCGCGGCGCTCTGGTGGGACCCGGCCCCAGGACCAGTGGCGCGCCCGCCCGGCCCCTTTCGGTCCGGGGTCCCTGCCGCCGCCCCAGCCCCAGACTCGCGTCTCCCCGCCTCCTCCGCCCGGACCCGGCGGGCTGCCGGGCGGCAGGGCGCGGAGGGCGCGGCGGCCGCCCCCACAGGAAGCGCAGGGGAACTGTGCCACTGAAGAAACTTTGAAAGAGCGCGAGCGG
>PVKP010034094.1:0-24477 GCA_004027715.1 Plecturocebus donacophilus | reverse complement strand
TCAGAAAAGAATAAAATATAATATAATACCACAGACTGGTGACTTGTAGAAACTCCTAATAACCTGTGACATCCGGCAGAGCTGGAGGTGACTCAGCTTGGTTTAGAACACTCTTGTAGATAAGATATAAAACACTTTCTGGTCAACTGAATTATTTCATTAGCTCCTATTTCATCCTATTTCGACTCAAACAATAAATCAGAAAGTGAAGTCAGCGGCTCGCGTATCTGGGTGTGAATAAATCTCCACCTGCCACTTGGGTGAGATCGGCAGCAGCGGGCAGACATCACGGCGGCTCCCTGCGTTTCCCCTGCGGACATCATGGAAACTGCCCATTCAGGAGGGCGGATGGAACGTGGAAGATTTTGGGAACAAGTCCATATTCACAGTCGGAAAGAATCCAGGAAATCCAAACACGTGGTTTTATTAGATTCATGTCTAGAATGAGAATTATCACTCCAAGTGGAAGCAGAGCCTAAGAGGTGTGGCCCCAGACAGGAGGTATAGCCTCTCCTGTTTCTGACTCAAACATGAATTATTGGCTTTTCTCTCTATGACACACCTTATTCTGCAAGGAAAGCCTAAATGCCCTGAGTTTTATTTCTGTAATGTTCCTTCAGACCCAGTTCCTCCATGGGGCAATGTCTTATGCTGTGGCTCTCACCCGACCTAATTAGCTACCCAGACTCACCTGTCCTATGTCCCATTCCCTCGGGACCTCGAGAATTGGTGAAATACATTGACCTGAGCTGATGTGTTAACTCTTACCTTAGAGAACCTATGTGATTATTAGCACAGGCCTCCTGGAAACGCAACGCTTTATCTCAGGAGTTAAATCCATTTCACCAGTGGAGATTTCTAAGGGAAGCATCTTTGAATCACTTCTGTATTCCATTTGGTTTCCTGCCAGTCATACCACCTGGGCACCCATATGGTCTTGCAAATGAAGGAAGAGGTTGCATAAGAAAACTCTTTCATTTACTAAGCACGATTGAGAACCTACTTGGTGCCAGGCACTGTGTTGTCAGGGGCTGAGGCACAAACACCAGGCAAAAATAGGTCTGCTCCTTGAGGGAAGAGACAAACTTTTTACTGCAGGGTGTCCAGGGCTGGGATGGGGTGGCTGCCTTAGGGAGAGAAAAGGATGGATGTCAGGGTTTTTAAAGAGGTAGATTGCAGCAAATGGTAGCTGCCCAATGCCAATGGAGAGGGAGAGGACAGAATCAAAGATGACTTCCAGTTTTATTTAGGAAATCAGCTGGGTAGAATCAATTGTAGCTATAGGGGAAATCATAGTTGCACAAAAGTGTGTGTGTGTGTATGTGTGTGTGTGTGTGTGTGCATGTCTGTGTTGGTGTGAGAAAATGCGAATATGTTGGGGAATGGAATGGTATATTTTCAGATTAGAAGACTAATAACTTTAAGCCTAAAGAAAGGCAAACCTCAAGACACCTCACTGGAACCACCAGGAATACAGTACATATCACACTTTTTAATGCAGTCTTACCATTTCAATCATTAAAAGGCTAGCTTGGCCTTTTTGTGCCCTCTCTATGAAGTCAAACATGCACAGTTCTTTCATTTCAAGCTCTTATAACTAAGAAAAACTATACAGATAAGAACCGTAAGGACAACTGTGCATACGTATAATTTGAATTTCATGCAATTTTCACATGTCACGAAACTTTCTTTTTATTTATTTTAACCATTTAATAATCGAATATTCATTCTTGGGTCATGGGTGAAAATACAAAAACAGTGGGCCCGATCTGGTTCATGGACTATATAGTTTGCTGACTCCTGCTACAGGATCATGATGAGAAGCAACATGTTTTCTAACAGCAATAGACGTTTGTTAAAGGGGTTTGAGGAGGTCTTGGGGGAGATTTGTGACAAGAATTATTTATACAATTTTTTGTTTTGAAAAAATAATTTCCATTTTTATTTTGGATTCTGGGGTTCCATGTGCAGGTTTCCTACCTGGGGATACTGCGTGATGCTGAGGTTTGGGGTATAAGTGATCTCAGCACCCTATAACATTGTTTTCCAGAATGACTTTGAAGACTACATGGAAGAGGAATGTGAAAACAGAGAGGCACCTTAGGAGTGGAGCGGTGGTCCGAGCGGCTAGGTGAGGGTGTGGTGGGATCCATGGAGCCCCGCTGGGCAGGTGCCACCCTGCAGAGAAAGAGCTAGTAAGGGTTCAGATCCCACCCTGCCTCAGATCCTGTGCTGGGTCTTTTTACATAGCTCGTCTTTATTTGAAGCCAAGTGCAAATCTCCACATTCTTTCAAACATTCCTATTTTCAGCTTTCTAGATGCCTGAAATTCTTGCCTTGCTAGTCCCATATTTCTGTAAGGAGCATTGTCCCCAGAAAGTTCTTGCCACCCAGGAGATTGATATACTCATGAACTGAAAGAAGCAAGTTGTTTGTCATCTATAATTTGTCAGGTAATTTGGCTTTAATCCTGGAGAGTAGATAGTATGGCCTGAAAGGAACCAAGGAATGATGCGTTTTGAGTGGGTGAACAAAGGGGAGATCAGAACAAAAAATGTCCTCTTTTGCAGAAGCTATGGCATGGGTGGTACAGCAGGAAAGAAATAAACATGGACTGTTACAGGTTGAATTGTGTTCCCCTAAAATTCATCTACTGAAGTCTGAACTTCCAGTAACTCAGAAAGTAATTATTTGGAGATAAGATCTTTAAAGAAATGGTTAAGTTAAAATGACGTCTTTAGGGTAGGCCTTAATCCTATGTGATTGGTGTCCTTATAAGAGGAGATTAGCAGCTGGGTGCGGTGGCTCACACCTGTAATCCTAGCACTGTGGGAGGCTGAGGTGGGAGGATCACCTGAGGTCAGGAGTTCAAGACCAGCCTGGGCAACATGGTGAAATCCTGTCTCTACAAAAAATACAAAAATTAGCTGGGCATGGTGGCATGCACCTGTAATCCCACCTACTCAGGAGGCTGAGGCAGGAGAATCACTTGAACCCAGGAGGTGGATGTTGCAGTGAACCAAGATCACACCACTGCACTCCAGCCTGGGCAACAGAGCAAGACTGTCTCAAAACAAATAATAAAAAATTTTTAAAAAGAGGAGATCAGGACACAAATATGCACAGAGGTAAGCCCATGTGAAGACACAGGGAGAAGGCAGCCATCAAGTAGGGAGACGTTAGGAAAAGCCAATACTTTGATCTTGGACTTCTGGCCTCCAGAACTTTGAGGAAGTACATTTCTGTTGTTTAAGCCACCCAGTCTGTGGTATTTTCTTATGGCGGCCCAAGCACACTAGTATATGAGCCAGGTGTGTGTAGAGATGCTGCTTATCTTATGTAGAGATTCTTTGAGCCAGAATTTGTTGTTATGTTTGCTTGTTTTTCAAGACAGGGTCTTGTTCTGTGCAATGGTATGATCACAGCACCTCACTGCACTGCAGCCTCAACCTCCCAGGCTCAAGAGATCCTCTACCTCAGCCTCTTAAATAGCTGGGACTACAGGCGTGTGCCACCATGCCTGGCTGATCTTTATTTCTCTTTCCTTCTTTCTTTCTTTCTTTCTTTCTTTCTTTCTTTCTTTCTTTCTTTCTTTCTTTCTTTCTATCTTTCTTTCTTTCTTTCTTCTTTCTCTTTCTTTTCTTTCTTCTTTCTCTTTCTTTTCTTTCTTTCTTCTTTCTCTTTCTTTCTTTTCTTCCTTCCTTCCTTCCTTCCTTCCTTCCTTCCTTCCTCCCTCCCTCCCTTTCTCTTTCTTTCTTTCTTTCTCTTTCTTTCTTTCTTTCTTTCTCTCTCTCTTTCTTTCGTTCTTTCTTCTTTCAGATGAGGTCTCACTATGTTGCCCATGCTGGTCTTGAACTCCTGAACTTAGGTGATCCTCCTGCCTCAGCCTCCCAAAGTGCTGGGATTACTGGCATGAGCCACTATGCCTGGCCCAGACTTGATTGTTATTGTGATTTTTCTGAGTTTATCAGGGCTAGGACATTGCAACAACATTTATGATCTTAAGATGCATCTTCTTTATCTCTATGCCTGTGAGGAGAAAGTGGAGGCTGGAATATTTCTCTTCAGTGAGTGCCGTGGGATACTAAACTAAAGAAAACATCCTTACCACATTCAACCTACATGATCCTGAATTGAATGGTATAGCTGTCCATTTGTCAGGTTCTATGACATTGGAATGACACTACCGTTCTGTGTCAAAAGCAAGATATGTCGTAGCTTCATTTTACCTGTTAAAGATTATTCCAGAGTCCATTTACAGCATTCTTCTCCTCTGTATTTTTAAATCTGTATGGTCTGTCTAAGTCAAATATGAAAAAAGATATCTTAATTTTTTTTCAAAACGTGAGAGTGCATGGCTAAATAACTCAGTTTTCTACCTGTTCTTGGTAGAAGAGGCTAGTAGAAAGAATGCAGAATAAAGGGAAAGAAAAGAACACGAGCCTGGGTGGGTTCTTCTCCTTTGCCTTGGTTCCCCAGCTCTGTCTGGCACCCGGTGTGTCTTGCTCTGCACCCCGGTGGGGGTCCTCAAGCTCTTATCCTCTGCTTTCTGGTTCGTGTGGACAAAGGGAGGTGTTGGTAGAGGAGGGAGGTGTTGGTAGAGGAGGGAGGTAGGCATGGAGAGAGGTCTGAGTACTTTTCTCCCCTGTCCTTGCAAGCCTTGCCACAGTTTTGGAAAATCCTCTTCCTGTGGCTAGCACTCCCATTGGTCGGTTCCAAGAACAGCATCCTTTTCCTTCGACCCTGCAGGCCTGGGGGCAGTAATGGCTCCTGTCTCCTCTGCTGCTAGTTCTTGGAAGCTTCACCATTCCTTGCTGTTTTCCTCAACTCTGCCCACAGCTCTGCAAATAGTCTTCATTGAACTGTTCTCAGTTAAAGCTTCGAGTGTGCCGATGTGGGATTCTGACTGCAAGGAAAATGGATGTGCTGTGGTCAAGAACAGGCCAAGGCAGACATCCAGTCCAGCAGGACTCAGTGAGTTTGGAGCACAGGCGCACAACCCCACACGTTTATGTAACCACGCCACGTGAGGCACATTAGGGGATCGCTCATGTGAGCTCTTGCTTGGCTGGGAGCCACTATTGTCTGTAAAAGGTATAATTACCCCGCTGATACTGTACATACGGGTTGCACCCAGAGAGAGAGAGGAAAGCCATGCTGAAATTGTCTATGATTCCTCGAGTGTTTTTCCAGCTACCCGCCACTCATCCACCAACTCCCCTTGGACCTCAGTTAGTACCTGACAATTGGTGTTACAAACAAGATCCTGAGCTGTGCTTCTCAAATGGGCTCTGATGGAAACCTGGCTGGTGGTGGATGGGTTCCGCATGAGCATGGGAAGGCACTGAAGCAGCTGGAAGTGCAGAGAACTGAGAAGGAGTGAGCTTTTGCTGGCAGATTTCGATGAGCATTTTTGACTGTGCTACGAGAAGTACACACCCAGTCCCTGAGGCATGCAGTGCATCCCTCCAGGGCCCTCCAGGCACAGGCAGGGTACTTGAGGCCCAGCTAAATAGCTCAGAGAAAGAGTTAGAAGGCTAGGCGCAGTGGCTCACACCTGTAATCCCAGCACTTTGAGAGGCCAAGGTGGGTGGATTGCCTGAGGTCAGGAGCTTGAGACCAGCCTGACCAACATGGTGAAACCCTATCTCCCGTAAAAATACAAAAATTAGCTTGGCATGGTAGTGGGTGTCTGTAATCCCAGCTACTTGGGAGGCTGAGGCAGGAGAATCACCTGAACCTGGGAAGCAGACGTTGCAGTGAGCCAAGATCACAACACTGCACTCCAGCCTGGGCGACAGAGCAAGACTCCATCTCAAAAAAGAAAAAAAGGAGTTAGAAGCTGCTGTGAATGGGGAACTTCAGGTGTGGGTGGGGTGCCTGGAGGCCCGGCTACAGAGCTTGGAAAAGGAATTAGAGGCTGCCGTGAATGCAGGCCTGTGTCCATCACATTCACAGATGTGGATAGATTTGATTTTGGCTGCGGTTAATGAAGAGAAAATTGATAAGCATCCCGACGAAGTACTTTTGACTTTGTGGAGACTGTTGTTTCCAGAGAATGAATTCCAGAAATGCTCAAGGGGGAGAAGGACATTGCCGTGCGACTCAGTCCTGCCCTGAAGGAGTGTGAATGATGTTGCTTGTGTTAAGCAATAACAGATGTATATATCCAATGCTGTGCTGGTCAGTGTTTAAAGCTCAGTTCCAGTGGAGCTGGGGAGGGATGGAAGGGGTCTAGGAGGCCCCAGTTTGTGGCATTTGCCATTTTCTGTGGTTTAAATATTTTTACCATGCTGATTTTAAGCCACAAGTATAACGTTATTAAACACACCTTGGGAAGAGATGCTATCTAGCTCTTGCAAGCTGATTGGCACCTCCCAGTTTATACCCAGTTATAGGCAGATTGGGATAAACACATTTAAGTTACAGTGGGAATTGCATACATTAAGACACTACAGTAAAGAAGTTTATCGGGAAAGTCATTGTGCGAGTGTTATCAGTCAGTAGGTGAACATAAATAAGAAGCACAGGTGTGTTTGTGTTCTCAGTGGAGGCCCCCACTGCCATTCAGCCACTCCAGGTTTCAAAAGCAAAGCGAAGGCAGCCTTGTGATCCTAGAATCCTAATACATTGTCACAGCTTCTGAACTATTGGATATTTTCACTTATTATTTGCAAATAAAGCTTCAGTTATAGCTTGAAGCTTATTTTATCCTTTCATGAATTACTTTTATGTCAAATTAGCAACATAAGGTGAGAATGAAAAAATTAACTAAAAACGACAGAACAACTAACATAGTTTCTTATTTTCTTTCTTTTTTTTTCTTTGAGACAGAGTCTTGCTTAGTCTCCCAGGCCAGAGTGTCGTGTCATGGCACGATCTCAGCTCACTGCAACCTCTGCCTCCCAGATTCAAGTGATTCTCCTGCCTCAGTCTCCTGAGTATCTGGGATTACAGGCATGCACCACTATGCCCTGCTAAGCTTTTTTCACATGCGCCACCATACCTGGCTGATTGTTGTGTTTCTAGTAGAGATGGGGTTTCACCATGTTGGCTAGGTTGGTCTCAAACTCCTGACCTCATGATCCGCCCGCCTTGGCCTCCCAAAGTGCTGGGATTACAGGCATGAGCCATGGTATCTGGCTGATAAAAACACATCTATAAAGTAGAATTTTAGTATTGGACTTCTTGGGTTAAAGCTAATACATTATATCTTTAAATGAAACTGTCTAAAGTCCAGTGGAGACCTGGATAGACCATCAGGAATCTATTCTACTATTTTAAAACTTGCATGGACATTGAGTTTCTGCAACCAGGTATTACATTAAATCCATCAGTAGAATTTGGTGGTGTACCAGCAGGGAGCTAGGAGTGGTCAGTGCTCTGGGCAGCAAAAAACCTCTAGAGATATAAAAACCATAAGGAAACTGACTGCAAGTCAACCGCTTTTTATTATTACTTATGATTATTACCATGAGCTAGCATTTCTAAAAGAGTTAATTTCTAAAATGCTCCTTAAAGAAAATCTGTTGTTGGTTTAAGTTCCAAACAGTTTTTATGGCTACTACTAAGTTTTAATAATGTGTATGTTAGCTTCAAATTTACATATATTTATTGCTTATAGTTTAATATTGTATTCCCATTGGTAGTTAATTCAGAAAATTCTGAATTATCCAGTTAGCCCCCAGTACATGTGAAGTTAGCTATATGTGTTTGTTTCTAGAGTAAGTTCATAGCAGTGTAAAGTTCAAGCTCACATCTGACAAATTTAGTGATTCCAACGCCTGGGAAACCACATATACTTGCATTTAAATTCTAGATTTGAAATAAACATGACAGTATAGAGATAATAAAGATGAAGAAACAGAACTTATGTCTATTCTTTATTTTATAGTGAACATTTTGCTTTTATTTGTGTTTAGATTAAAAACAGTAAAACTGTGCTAGCTGCAAGGTGTAATATTCAAGAAAAGAAAACACTGTAACATCGATGGTATTATTTAGAAGTTGTTGAAATTTTAACTTTTGTAGCTGTTTTGGTTGTATTAAAAACATTTCTTTTTAATTTTTGCTGGCATGGTTATAGATATAAAATTCAATACATGTTTAATTGTCTGCATTTATTTTGCCTATTACGACTTATTTCATTTGATATTTTTACTAAAAGCAATTTTGTCATACAAAGGGGGTGAAAAAATGGTGTGAGTATGTGCTCTAGGTAAATACTTAAAGTAAAATGGACTACATACTGGTTATTTGAGGGATCTAAGATGAATGCTTTTATATAATCACCCCCTAATGTCCCATGTTTTGGCACTATAATGTTTTACACATTCCTTAATAGAAAATCATCAAAATCCTACCCTAAAGGATGCCAGGCATAAATAGACTCAGTGACACAGAAATAGAAATGATACGTGTCCACGACAGCCTGTGGAGGAAGAAGCGATGCACAACTGAGTGACCGCTTCCTCACACAATGGTTGCTGCAGGCTCAGAGGCTGGAAAACTGCAAACCAATGCTAAATCGTCAGAGGGCAAGAGACCAAGAAGTACAGGAAAATATCCTTCTAGGCTGGCTGCTGAAGAGCACACAGACACAGACACAGACACACACACACACACACACACACACACAGACACACACACACAGACACACACACACTCTAGTAAGCCTGCATCTCTTCTTCCTTTGGCAATATTGTCACCTGTGTGAACTCTGCCCATCTGTAATTGACATATGAGTGATATGAGCAATCAGACTGTTTCATTACCGAAAACACTGATCACAACCCACCTCCTGTATTGTTTCTTGCAAACTATAATACCTGGAGATGGAACTCGTTCTTGGAGTTTCTTACCAGTAACCAATAAAACAAAAATATTACTACTATTGTATTTTAAATTTCAAATTTCCTACTTAATCTGCTATCTTATAGTTTTGAATGAAAATCACTTTTTATGTCCTAGATGGGGGCAGGCAATGGTGCAACTGTGTTCAGTTACTGGAAAAAAGTTAGTTTTGCTCAAAAGAAGTTTGCATAGCTAATAAGAAATTGCAAATCCAGCAAAGTTTACCATTGGGACTTAATTTGAAAAATTCTATGTGTCCTTTCTTCTGAAGAATATGTGTGGTGAGGGCATTATGTTGAACTCCCAGTTACTAGTGAAGGCAGGTTTCCTGAGCTCCTACTTAATGAGCTTTAATCACATATAGAATCAATTATGTCTTTCTACAAACTAAATCTATTAGAGTTTGGCAGCATCTCTTGGATGACGAAGTGTAAGAGAAAAGTTAACTCCTTGATGTGTCAGATTTAGAAGTTCAGGAGTAAATTAAGCAAAATTTTAAAAGAGGTATACTGTAGACCAGAGCATGAGAGATGTGCCCATTTTCTAAGCCAAAGCCAAACTACTTGACCACAGATATTTTCATCCTGATGTGTTGATCTGATCAAATCTACTTTTTTGTTTGTTTGTTTTTTGAGACAGGGTCTCATTTTGTCGCCCAGGCTGGAGTACAGTGGCATGATCTCAGCTCATCTCAATCTCTGCTTTCCCGGGCTGCAGAAATTCTCCGTCAGAGAATTTCTGATGGAGACTACAGGCGTGCGTCTCTATGCCTGGCTAATTTCTGTATTTTTGTAGGGACGTGGTTTTGCCACGTTGTCCAAGCTGGTCTTGAACTCCTGAACTCAAAGCAATCTGCCCACCTTGGCCTCTCCAAGTGCTGGGATTACAGGTGTGAGCCACTGTGCCAAGCCCAAATCTACCTTTTTAGCTTCAAGTTAGTTACTTCTTTATATCCTTTATATCCTTTATCATAACGGGATAGAAAACTGTTCAGATACTGGAACAACCTGATATACTAGTTCGAGTAAGACTGGTAACTAATCTGAATGTTTAAAGCATTGGCTTTAAACACAGGTTGGTGTCTGTGGTGCGGTCAGAAATTTGAGATCTCAACCTGCATGTTCTTTTCTTCTTCGTGTGACTATACCTCAATTGGGTGGGAGATTTGGGGAAGTTATCAGAACTGTACTTGGGGACAAAGACAGCAAGTTCTTAATAGTCCAACCTTAAGAGTTACAGGTCCAAGTGCAAGACAGAAAGTGTTCCGAAGTGTGTCTACTTCTGAAGTTGTTTCATTCCCTGGGGTGGGACTGAGAAGAGAGTTTGGCAATGAAAGGGTAGGATCGAAATTGACATATTGTGGAATACTTTTTTCTAGTTGAGGATCTAAAAAAACAAGTAGACCTGTGCCTTACTTCCTGATCAGGGCCTGAGCACTGCGGGCTTTATGGAGAATCACTCTCCCCACCCCCAATTCCTCACAAATTGGCTGCTGTATGTAAAGCTGATAGCAAAGGTAACTGAAGCCGGAGAAGCTAGCCAAGGTTCGGACCTCCAAAGTAAGTGGGATGATATCTGGAAATTTCTGGGACACTCAGGCAGCTCCATAAAAGTGAGTGGGAGCACAGTTCAAGCCCCAGTTCTTGATCCTTGCGTTATACAGTTTACATAATTAAGTGATCAATGACACTGTGATTAATCTGATTATCAGACAGTCTTGTCTGCAGGTTCATTCTCCAGGGCTCATATAGTACACGTAAACATGTACTGCCTCTGAGAGAATTAACTAACGCCCATGATAGACAAGCAGTCAGAAAAGTGGAGTATGTTTGTTTTTCATGCGTAATGAGCCCTCACTGAGCACACAGTGTCAGGAGATTGCTGTTTATTTGTCGTGTCTGAGGACCTTGTGAAAAGTTCATGGTGTTTCTAGGCTGTTGCTGTCAATATTGCTGGTGGGGAGGAAATGATGAATTTTTCCTAATTGGTTTCCACACATACAAATATAGAATCTTACTCAGTACTGTCCAATAGAACTTCCTGGGTTGATGGAAATATATCTACACTGCCCCATCAGTGACCACAAGCCACAGGTTGCTATGAAGCACTTGAAATGTGACTAGTGGGACTGTACTTTTAGGTTAATTAATTTTAATTTTATTTTTTTTTTATAGACAGGGTCTTGCTCTGTTGTCCAGGCTGGAGTGCAGTGGTACAATCATAGCTCACTACAGTCTCACACTCCTGGGCTCAAGTGATCCTCCTACCTTGGCTATGGTTGTAGAAGTGAACCACGGAGCCAGGCTTTAATTTTAATAGCCATAGGTGGCTAATGGCTATCATAATTAGACAGTGCAGATCTAAACTCTCTAATTTTCCCTCCAAAGTCTATGTAAAACAATTCATGAAATAACTATAATGGGAGTAAACTAACTTTTATAAAACTGTAACTTTTGGCAGCATGCGGTGGCTTATGCCTGTAATCCTAGCACTTTGAGAGGCTGAGGCCGGCGAATCACCTGAGGTCAGGAGTTCGAAACTAGCTTGGCCCACATGGCAAAGCCCTGTCTCTACGAAAAAATACAAAAAATTATCTGTGTGTGGTGGCACATGCCAGGAAAATTGCTTGAACCCGGGAGGTGGAGGTTGCAATTAGCCAAGATTGTGCCATTGCACTTTTGGCCTGCGTGACAGAGTGAGACTCCATCTCAAATAAAATAAAACTAACTTTTAAGAACTGTTATAAAACTTTTACTGTATAAAACTGTAACTTTTGTGTAAAACATGCATTATCTCCATTACTTAGTCAATGTTAACTTTTTCCTGGCTTTACTGTTATCGTTTTATACAAATGCTTTGACCCCCCGATAATCTATGCATTCCTCAAGGAAAGCTATTGTGAATTCTATCTTTCGTACCCTCTAAGCATCTACCATAGAACCCTGTAGCCAATAGTAGGCCGCAATAAATACTGACTGAATCATAATGTGACTATCATGTGATGACATTGATTTTATATATTTATATCTATGTACTTGATACTCATTATTTGCAGATACTATACTTGTGTACTCGTCTACTCACAAACATTTATTTGTAACCTCCAAATCAACACTTGCATTGCTTTTATTGTTCTTTATGGACGTGTGCAGAACAGTAATGAAGTTGAGATACTAATTGTGCCTGTTCCCAGCTGAGGTCAAACAAGGTGACACTCTGTCTTCTTGTTTTGGGTCTCATATGTAAACACATGTCTATTTTGTGTGACATTTTCCACATTTTTGTGCTTTCTGGTGACTTCAGTGTTTAAAATAGCCCCAAGCATAGTGCTGAAGAGCTTACAGAGGTACCTTACAGAGAAAATCCGTGTGTTACATAAACTTCAGTCAGTTAGTTGATATAGTGCTGCCGGCTGTGAGTTCAAGGGTAATGCAACAGCAATATATATATAAAACATAAGCTGTCTTTAAACAGATACACACATAAAACAAGGTTATGCATTGATTGGTTAACAGACATTGTGACCAGAGGCTTGTAGGAACCTAACCTTATATTTCTCCTTAGAAGCAATACTTTAGTATTTCTTAATTCAGTGTTTGCAGAGACTTTGTAGAGCATACGTACCATCAATGAGAGTTTATAGCTTATATATAAATACACACACAAAATTTAGGATGTGTGGAACGAGTGCATTATTTTACAAGCCCACCATGCACATTTTTCTGAGGCTGGAGAAAGACTGATTGTAGTAGATGATTTTTTTTTTTTTAGATGAAATCTCTCTCTGTCACCCAGGCTGGAGTGCAGTGGAGTGATCTTGGCTCACTGCAACCTCTGCCTCCTGGGTTCAAACAGTTCTCCTGCCTCAGCCTCCCAAGTAGCTGGAATTATAGGCGCCCACCACCACACCTGGCTAATTTTTGTATTTTTAGTAGAAAGGGGATTTTGCTATGCTGGCCAGGCTGATCTTGAACTCCTGACCTCAAGTGATGTACGTGCCTTGGCCTCCCAAAGTGCTGGGAGCACCTAGCCTGTAGTAGGTGATTTGTAATGATCCGGATGAGAGGGGAGGTTCTAATGGAAGCCAGGGTTACTATTTCTGGTGGCCTGTGATCACTGTCATAATTTTCATTTGTATCTTCCTTCTCATTCCTTGGACTCCAGCTCTGTGTGTTTTTTCACCTTAGGCTCCACAATGGGGAATGAGTTCGAAAGGACACTTGAAAGGGGGCGCTGAATACAGAAGCAAGGCCAACCTTCCAGAGTTTAGGTTCATCCTCGTGAGGTGTACAACAAAGGGAAAAGTGTCACTCTTCAGTGGTATCACCTTTCCCAGTATAATGCCTGTTCTCTGGGTAGGGGGAGGAAAGAGGCCTTACTTCCACTTTTTCTTTTTTTTTTGAGACAGGGTCTCTCTCTATCATTCAGGCTGGAGTGCGGTGGCATGGTCATGGCTCACTGCAGCCTCAATCTTCTGGGTTCAAGCCATCCTCTCACCTCACCTTCCCAAGTAGCTAAGATCTCAGGCACATACTACCACATCTGGTTAATTAAAAAAATTTTTTTTTTTGTAGAGACAGGGTCTCATCATCTTGCCCAGGCTGATCTCAAACTCCTGGGCTCAAGTGATCCTCCCACCTTGGCCTCACAAAGTGCTGTGATTACAGGTGTGAGCCGCCACACCTGGCCTTACTTGCTCCTATTTCAGTAATTATAGTTGTGCTGGTCCATAGCAGATGAAATAAGGGTCCTGTAACCTTCAGTCTGTGCTAGTTTGGCAGCAAGGGCAGGGACACTAGGTCCCCTTGAATAAGTCATGTTGTCATTTTATCTGCCCCAAAACACCTCATCTTTGAAAGGAACAGGGGCAAGAGCTTTAGTAGTTGTGAATCCTTCAGCTGTAAGTTAAGATTCTGAGGATCGAAATGAAGAAATGGAATCTCAAGCTATAGGGCTGTAGCAGAGAACAAAATAGCTATTCTCCCACCTCAGTGTTAAGTAACCTGTGTGACACCCAAAAGATATTTGGACATAAGCTTGCTGCTTCTTGAAGAAGTACATGTGATCCTTTTTAACCAAATTAATCCATTTTAACCAAAATTAACTCCCAGTCTCAGGTAAACCAAACTTTAAATCTGTCTTTTATTTATATAAACATAAAATGTATTAGCCAGGAGACTTTCTAGAAACGTAACCCATTCTCTTGATTGCAAGCATTAAAAACAAGACACCCTCATTCTCTACCCCATGCCCCATATTTATCAACACCCACCAGGTGTAAATGGTTATATTTGCTTGAGCAGCTTTGAAGGCAGCTAATGTCTCCAGGATTAGATATAGTTGTGTTAGATATCGTTAGCTTTCATTTGACTGGAAATTGACAATATGCCAGGACTGTAAGCAGCTGCCATTTCATTTGTAACTACTAACCATATTTTATTTACTGAGGACATTTTTGTGTCTTTGTAAAAATGCATGTATCTTTTTTACTTGTGACTTACTTTTATTTTAGGAGGGCATCTGCTACTTCATTTAAGTCTGGAAATAATTTCAAAAGTTACTTGTCAAAATTTGTCAGCATCCCTCATTCTCCCTTCTGTTTCTCTCTCTCCCCCAACACTCTTAAATGCAGGTAAGCACTGAACCAGAATTTTGTAATTTCATATTCTTTTTCTTAAAACTTTTCCCCCCTGCAATCCTGCCCCTCCACAATGGTGTAAGCCTCAGGCCCCTCAAAACCTGGGTCCATCTCTGCCCTGTGGCTATGTGGTCCCCAGACCTGTCCTCTTCTCCCATAATATAGGCAGCATTTCCTGGCTTCAGAAGCTAAGCCCATCTCAATTGAAGCCTGAAGTCTGCAGGTTGTTGTAGATGCAGGCAGAGCAGATGTTCCGATTTAAAGACCCATCAGGCAGAAGAATTCTGTCTTGATTGGTGGAGGGTCTGCTTTTTGTTCTATTCAGATTTTTGACTGAATAGAATACCCATATTATGGATGGCAATTTAGTTTACTCAGTTTATTTATTTATTGAGATGGAGTCTCACTCTGTCGCCCTGGCTGGAGTTTAATGGTATGATCTTGGCTCACTGCAACCTCTGCCTCCAGGGTTCAAGTGGTTGTTCAGCCTCAACCTCCCAAGTAGCTGGGACTACAGGTGTGTACCACTGAGCTGGCTAATTTTTGTATGTTTAGTAGAGTTGGAGTTTCATCATGTTGGCCAGCATTGTCTCAATCTCTTGACCTCAGGTGATCCGCCTGCCTAGGCCTCCCAAAGTTCTGGGATTACAGGTGTGAGCCACCACGCCTGGCCTTAGTGTACTGATTTAAATGTTAATCTCATCCAAAATATCCTCATAGAAATACCCAGAATAATGTTTGACCAAATATATGGGCACCCTGTGGCCCAGTCAGGTTGACACAATGATATGGTTTGAGTGTGTCCCCATCCAAATCTCATCTTGAATAGTATTTCCCATAATCCTCATGTGTCTTGGGAGGGACCTGATGGGAGGTAATTGAAGCATGGTGTTCTCGTGAGAGTGAGTGAGTTCTCATGGGATCTGATGGTTTTATAAGGGGCTTCCCCCCTCACTTTGCTCTGCATTTCTCCTTGCGGCCACCATGAAGAGGGATGTGTCTGCTTCCCCTTCGTCCATGATTGGAAATTTCTTGAGGCCTCCCAGCCCTGCAGAACTGTGAGTCAATTAAACCTCTTTCCTTTATAAATTACCCAGTCTTGGGTGTTTCTTCATAGCAGCATGAGAATGGACTAATACACACATAATATTAATCATCACACTCTACCAACTGAATTAACTGTTATTTCCATGATTGGCTTACTTATATCTGGGTTCGTAATAACCCATTGTTGTTATTTTGATATGCAATTCAATTTTAGCAAGCATTATTTAAAAATTTACTGTGTGTCTTATGAACAGAAGGTAGGGAATAAAGGGGAAAATAGGGTTTTATCTTTGAGAAACTTGTCATCTAGGTATAACCCTGTGATTAAACTCACTGAGACACCTCGAAGAGAATTCAAAGGCAAGGTAGCGATTTAGGTCAACTCAATATATAGATTCTAAGGGGTCTTAAAGCAGGGCAGTAAGAAATCCTCAGGAAAAACTTCAGGTGAGATTTGAGGCTAAAGTAAAAAATAAAATCAACCCTATAACAAGTGACTTGATGCGGAAGAGGAGGTGGGTATTCCTGCCATACATGAGCAATATCTGTAGAGATGTTCAAAGCGCAGTGTGGAGGCCTGGTTGATGGAACAGGTGGGGCTGTCTTGGGGTGGAGAAACTGCTGAGAAGCAGGCAAGGTGGGCTATGAGCCAGCAAGATGGAAATTCAGTATAGTTGCAGAGAGGTTTTAAATTGAGAGGTGCCTCACAGTAGAGACTGACATTCAGTGAAGACTTCTAATTGAACTAAAGAGAAAAGCAGCTGTGTCCAATAAACAGCATTCTTATCTCAGTGGATTTTCTTCTTTTAAAGCTCTAAGAGAGCTCTTCTTCCTTATAGTGTTACCCTATGTCTGTCTTTTAAAACTATAAATTTGTTTCCTGAGGCTAAATGAGAATCTGCCAAGTATAAAGGTAATCATTTTAACTTTAAATGTTTATATTATGTCTCATGTTGTCTATAATAACATGCTTAATTCCCTTTCTTATGTCAGTGGTTCCAAATTGCTTCAATAATACCTCTGGGGGTGGGGAAGAGTCCTTCTGTTTCACAAGTTGGGCTTCTATCTAAAATGAGGCTTCTATCAAAAAGCAAAAAATGGACCAGCTTTAACATTATTTAGTCTGAAATTTAGTTTTGATTATTATTTAGTTGATGGTTTAGTCTAGAAGACACTGCATCTTAAAAAGAGTAATTTATTTCATTATTTCACATAAGTCAACATAAAATATTGTTTGGAGAAAGGGATCCTTGATTTTTAAAAAATGACCATAGGTTAAAATTAATAGTTATAGAGAAAATAACCAATTTAATAACACTCAGAAAGTTTGTGCATGCAGGTGTTAAGGGGTGAGGAGAGAGGAAAGGAGAGAAAAGTGATAAAGAGATATTTGATTTACCAGAACATTTGGCTAGAGAATCTTATCTAGTATATCTATAAAACACAAAAGGAAACACAGCTGTATATTTTTACAAGTGGTAAAGATACTCAGAAAGGCACAAACTAGCCATCAACTTGAAGGGGTTAGGGTGAAAACCTAAGAAGTTAATGTTTCAATTTTTCTGATTTCTATCAGCAGTATGTTAAAAAAGCAAAAACTGGACCAGCTTTAACATTATTTAGTCTGAAATAATAGTTTTGAGTATTATTTAGTCGATGGTTTAGTTTAGAAGACACTATCTTAAAAAGAATAATTTATTTCATTATTTCACATAAGCCAGTTACTTCTTTGGGAGCTTGCAAAATAAGGTTATGATGTGTTAACAGAGACCCTAGGTTGGAAACTCCTAACTTTCTAGCCAAATCTCACTATCTTTTTGTTCCTATAATTTAAAATATTATTTTGATAATTAGAAATCCATTTCAGATACTGTGGTTGATTATATTTCTAACTCCTCTTCTCCCCTCAAAACTTTCCTTTATCTAGTCAGTGGTTGACAGTCAGGGGTGGTTTTGTCCCCCAGGAGATATTTGGCAGCTGGGGGCATTTTTGCTTCTTACAATTGAGGGAGCTGATAATGGTTTGGCTCTGTGTCCCCACCCAAATCTCATCTCCAATCATAATTCCCGTGTGTCAAGGGAGGGACCCAGTGGGAAGTGATTGGATCATGATTGTTCTTCCGATAATAGTGAGTTCTCATGAGATCTGATGTTTTAAAAGTGTTTGGCAGTTCCCGCCTCACTCACTCTCTCCCCTGCCACCATGTAAGATGTGCCTTTCTTTCCCTTTACATTTTGCAATGACTGTAAGTTCCCTGAGGCTTCTCCAGCCATGTAGGGCTGTGAGTCAATTAAACCTCTTTTGTTTATAAGTTACCCAGTCTCAGGTAGTATCTTTACAGCACTGTGAGAATGGACCAATACAGGAGTGCTACTGGAATCTAGTGGAAAGAGGCAGGGATGCCGCTAAATAGCCTACAATGCACAGAAGAGCCCCTGAAAAGAATTATCCGACTGAGTTCTAAGGTTGGGAAATTTTGGTCTAAGTAGATCTATCAGGTTCCATTTTGTATTAGGCATCTGATTGGTTGTCCATTTTCCAATGCATTCTTTGCTGTAAAAAAACAAAGGGCAGCATCTGTGAACTCAGCAGAAAAAAAAATGCATGCAACTATTTAGCCTATTTTCAAATTATAAATGCTTCTTTTTCACTCTTAAAATAATGAAATCAAATCACTCCCATGATTGTAAGTAACATTGACAGAGGCCTTCTTTCCCCCAAGAGAGAAAATCCTGATTAAGGAATTTCTAAGTAGTGAGCATAGCAGATTCATGAATTCCACATTACAAAGCACTTTTGTGCTTAATACCTTTCCTTTACTGACCTTTAGTGTGGGATTGTTGACAATTCTCATCTAATACTCAGTAAAAAAAAAAAAAAAAATGATCATTCTAATTCTTTGAAAAGCAGAGAGCAGTTTTTATAAAACTCCCCCACCTGCTCTTAGTATCACCAGTGTAAATGATAGTACCCACCCACAAGCCTTATCCTTACTGGATTCAAGGTAAACCTTTGTGTTTTGGCCTTCAAGTGGCAGCAATAGCCTCCCTGAAGGCAGCAAATTGAGTGTCAGAGTGTCAGTGGGCGCTCAATGACATCCAACTTGGATAAATTGCTTCCCTAACTCTCAGTATGTCAGAGGGATACCTGCACCCCCATGTTTATCACAGCACTATTCATAGTAGCCATGATAAGGAATCAACCTAAGTGTCCATCAACAGATACATGGATAAGGAAGATGTGGTACCTATACACAATAGAATAGCACTCAGCCATAAAAAGAATGCAATCCTGTCATTTACAGCAACACGGATGGAGCTACAGGTCATTATGTTAAGTCAGGCATAGAAAGGCGAGTATTACATGTCTTCACTCCTGTGTGGGAGCTAAAAAAAATGTTAATTGTATAGTGTAGAGAGTAGAATGATTATTACCAGAGGCTGGGAAGGGTGTGTGTAGGGTGGGTGATGGGCAGGATGAGAATAAAGAAAGGTTAGTTAATGGGTACAATCATACAGTTAGATAGAAGGAATAAGTTCTAGAGGTCTATGGTACAGTAGAGTGACTATAGTTAACAGCAATATATTGTGTATTTCAAAGTAGCTAGAATATTTGGAATGTTCCCAGCGCAAAGAAATCATAAATGTTTGAGGTGATAGCTATTCTGATTACCCTGATTTGACCATTATATATTGTACACATACATCAAAATATCACATGTACCCCATAAACATGTACAAATTAAGTATCAATAAAATTTTAAAAATAATTTCCTTAATTGCAGCAATGATCAGCATTTTCTCCCTGTCTACCTGGGATGCTCCAGCTGATATAAGCTCATGAACATAAGTGAAGGGGGTGAGATTTTCATCTCTCAGCATTTTCAGTAAGAGCATGCTTAAGAAATTAAAAGTTACAGTTCTTACAAGAGAAGGGATATCAAAAACAGCCCACTGAGAACAAGTTGCTTAACTTCAAGTTTGCTTGACCTTGTTTTGACATCATGTGTGTGCTCTTACCTGCCTCACGATAATTTTTTTGTCAGCTCCTGCAAAATATTTTGACTACAATGAAAGCTGATCTATCTTGTTTTGTTCAAACGGGTTGGGAAACAGAACCATTAGAAAATCTTGGGGATAGAACTGAAGCCGAAATGGATTAACATTTGTTTTTAATTCATGAGTTCTATCGGTTTGGGTCACTGTTTATAAGCTGGAAATGCAAGCTACATTTATTTAATCCCAAAAGGTAGTTTAATCATGTTTATGGACACACTCTGATTCACAGAGCTGTTTCTGAGCTTTTACAGTGTGCTTTGGCGTTTTAGTGCTTGAAAGTTTATAAAACGGGGTGACACCCAGCTTTAAGAGGAGGTACAGTATGTACAGTAGGCCTGTTGTCCCTTTTAGACTGTGCTGGGGTGGAACGTGACCTCACTGCTACCGGTAACCTCAGTACTGTAAAAGAATGAATGTCCAGAGATCATCACTGGGTCCTTTGATAAGGAATGTTGATTTAGGATAAAGAAATCACAGTCAGCCTGAGTAATCATGTAACCAGAGACACCACCTGGGCAAGGAGAGGGAACTCTTAGCCACTGGTATGAGAGACAAAGTCCACTCAGGTGACAACCTGACCTCTTCTAGACCCTCAAATAGGGAAGCTCAGCAAATGACCCATAAAAGTGGGGCCTGGCCGGCTGTGGTCGCTCACACCTGTAATCCCAGCACTTTGGGAGGCCAAGGCCAGAGGATCACCTGAGGTCAGGGGTTTGAAACCAGCCTGACCAACATGGAGAAACTCTGTCTTTACTAAAAATAGCTGGATGCGGTGGCGCATGCCCGTAATCCCAGCTACTTGGAAGGCTAAGGCAGGAGAATTGCTTGAACCCGGGAGAAAGAGGTTGCGGTGAGCAGAGAAGGCACCGTTGCACTCCAGCCTGGGCAACAAGAGCAAAACTCCATCTCAAAGGAAAAAAAAAAAAAAAAAAGTGGGGCCTAACACTAGGTCCATTCTGTAATTGCCTTCCTCTTACTCAGGTCCCACTCACACAGTTTATGTTTCATGCTCTGCCTTCTTCTTCCTGTGGCTTGACTGTCAGCCAGTTTGGAGCTTAATGCCTTCAGAAGCATGGCGGTTTTCCTGGAGAGATTATAGAATGTTCTGCCTCTGTGACAATTAAAAAGCAAGGGTGATAAGTGCACCTTTGTTCTTTAATCCACATTGCTACATAAAGAATACTTTTCATATTTATTTTTATATATTTATTTAGAGATGGAGTCTTGCTCTGTTGTCCAGGCTGAAGTGCAGTAGCACAATCTTGGCTCACTGCAACCTCCGCCTCCCTGGTTCAAGGGTTCCCCACCTCAGCCTCCCAAGTAGCTGGCCACCACACCCAGCTAATTTTTTGTATTTTTAGTGGTAATGGAGTTTCACTATGTTGGCCAGGCTAGTCTTGATCTCCTGACCTCAAGTGATCTGCCCGCCATGGCCTCTCAAAGTGCTGGGATTACAGGTGTGAGCCACTGCACACAACCATTACTTTTCATATTTAATCCTATCTCTGCTTGACTGAAGACCAGTGGCTTTCTGGAATTTTTTTTTCAATTCTCAGACCACTTATCAATGAACGGAAGCTCAATGGGCTGGAAGTCACCACTTGCTTTTTCCTTCCTGGACTTCAGTTTGAATGTGGAAGTTTATCCCAGAGAGACTTGATTTCAGTGCTACATTCTCACATAAGTTCGTCAGAAAGAGAAATTTTGATAGATTCTTAGAGCTGGAGGAGTCTGGGGAATCATTGCTGTTTTACATTTGAAGAAGTTTAGGACAAAGAAAGTAGTTGTCTAAAGTCACAAGGACATTGAATGAATGAGGCAAGGTTTACTTCAGGTATTTTGGGTCCCAGTTTACCAGTCTTTCGGGTTTTTTTTGAGACGGAGTCTTGCACTGTTGCCTGGGTTGGAGTGCCCAGGCTGGAGTGCAGTGGTGTGACCTCAGCTCACTGCAACCTCCGCCTCCTGGGTTTGTGCTATTCTCCTGCCTTGGCCTCCCGAGTAGCTGGGATTCAGGTGCACACCACCACACCTGGCTAATTTTTTATATTTTTAGTAGAGACAGGGTTTCACTATGTTGGCCAGACTGGTCTCGAACTCCTGAACGTGTGATCTGCCTGCCTTGGCCTCCCAAAGAGTGGGGGTTACAGGCGTGAGCCACCATGTCCAGCCTACCAGTCTTTACTATACTGTCTGAACAAAATTATGTAGTCTCATGTTTGGGCAATGCAAGAGAACATCATAATGAAACAAATATTCACAGTGAATTATATTCAGGTGCCCAGAAGACTCAGCTACAAAATACAAATTTATTTTAGCATGGTTTTCATGAATGTATATCTTCAATAGGCTTCCCTGAAACTAGACCTCTAATTGACTGTGCCACCCAGGTGGGCGGGCTGCTTCCCATCAGCGTCCGTGGCTCATTGGCTATTTATGGGAAGTGTCTTGAGGATCCAGAGGTTGACACCACCTGCCTTCTGTTAACATACGGCTGGACATGTTACCCTACTTCTGGCTATAACCTCCTCCCTTCCACGCTGCGATTCTCCACAGGATCTCAGGGATTTGAGAAACCAATAAAACATACTTTTGTTTTCTTCTAAATTGAGAATGAATTTGAGATACCTTTTAGTCTGTATTATTTGTTTCTAAAAGCAATATTGGGGTTTACCTCCTTATAAGCAATTAAATAGCATCCCTCAGGCTAATGGATGGCCCCAGGATATTCTAAAGCAAGAACCACTGGCTGGGCACAGTGGCTCATGACTATAATCCCAGCACTTTCGGAGGCTGAGGTGGATGGATCACTTGAAGCCAGGAGTTCAAGACCAGCCTGGCCAACTTGACGAAACCCCATCTCTACTAAAAATACAAAATAATTACAGAACCACTGTTAGTGTGATTTAAGCCCATGGGGATTCATAACTTGGGACTGTCATGAGTTTTAAAAAGGGTTTATCATTTCATGAAGCTTCTACCATAAGTCTCTTTCTATAGGTCAGGTCTGAAGGAGTGAGTGTCCTAGCAGGGGAGATTTGTCATCAGTAATGAGACTTCGTCGTCAGGGGTATTCTGCTAACCTTTGTGGAGAACTCGGAAGGGGGAGGCTGGAACAATAGGCCTGCTCGCCTGCCTCTCTGTTGTGTTACGTGGGATGGAAAACGAGCTTCAAAGCCTAACATGTTTCAAAACCCGAATCAAGCTGCGCCTCCGCCTGTCAGCCCACTGAGAGGCTGTCACCACAAGCAGATGCAGCCGATGCTATATTATTTTGCGGGGAAGGGGAGGAGGGATCTTGTTATTTTGCTTCTAAAGTGTAAAGCTTTCTTTTATGGTTGTGTTATCCTCATGAAAGCCCACATATTTGTATGATGCCATGTATATGAAATGTCCCGAATAGGCACATCCATAGAGACAGAAAGCAGACATGTGGGTGAGAGAGGACGGAGGACAGAGGAAGGAAGGGATTCCTATCGGGTATGGCTTCTTTCTGGGGTAATATGAAATGTCCTGAATTAGATAGTGATGGTAGCTGCACAACATAGAAAATAGGCTAAAAAACAATGAGCTGCTGACTTTCAGGTGGTGAACTTCATGCTTTGTGAATTATACCTCAATAAAAAAATTTATATATCAACTTTTTTTTTTTTTGAGATGGAGTCCTGCTCTGTCTCCCAGCCTGGAGTGCAGTAGCATGATCTTGGCTCACTGTAATCTCCGCCTCTTGAGTTTAAGCAATTCTTCTGCCTCAGCCTCCTGAGTAGCTGGGAGTACAGGCGCGCATCACCATGCCCAGCTAATTTTTTTGTATTTTTAGTAGAGATGGGGTTTCACCATATTGGCTGGGCTGGTCTCCAACTCCTGACCTCATGATCCACCCGCCTCAGGCTCCCCAAGTGCTTGGATTACAGTCGTGAGCCACCGCGTCCAGCCGGTGTACCATCTTAAGATGCAAACTGGTGAAAAGTGACAGCTGTGTAATCCTCTGGATGACAACAGTGGCAGCTCACGCTTATTGTGTACCAACCATCAATTTTAAGAGCCTGACCTATGCTCACACATTTAACCCTCACGGCAGCCCCTGAAGTGGATACTATCACTACTCCCATTTTACAGATGAGGGAACTGAGGCACAGAACAGTCTTGCGACTCATTCAAAGTGCACAGCTGGAGGGTGGCAGAGTCAGGCTTCTCACTGGGCAGTCTGGCTCTGAGGTCTGCCTCTGGCCTGTGGTGCAGCGCCCCTTCTGGATTATAGCAAGGTCACTGCAGGCAGGATAGAAAAGGCCGTCAGAGAGTGCTCACGAATGTGAGAGCTTAAGGTGACCCAGTCTGAGTGTTGGCATAGGCTTCGTCTGCCGCAAAGGTTATTTGCACAAACAGATTAGCCCACCTAACTGTTGTGCCATCGCAGTGGTTGACGTCAGTGTCAGTTCACCCTATTTGTTCAGAGCTGGGGCACACAGGTGCTTCTCGCTCCAGACTGGTCTGTACCCATAAGCCTTTACCTGTCCAGGAGACATTCCAGTGGGAGGGAGGGACGGACAAGCTTGGCACTCACTTCTGATGCAACATTGGCAGCGGTCTCAATACATGCTGACCTTGAAGGTTATTGTGAACACACAATACCATCCAGTTTAGGTCCTCTGTGAGAAATACACTGTAAAGCAATTTTGCAAATTGTTTTATGCTTTAAAATCAGACATCTGATCTCTAGGTGCAAGAAAAATGAGTCACTTTAAAGATTTTAAAATGATCTTCACTTTAAGTCAGTAATATATAGAAATAATGGTCTACTTTCTATTTCGTTGAATATTTCAAAATAAATAATGTCCAGTGTTCTGATTTATCCTTAGATTCTTTCTTTCTTTCCTTCCTTC
>PVKP010034093.1:0-24495 GCA_004027715.1 Plecturocebus donacophilus | reverse complement strand
TCCAAGCTGGAAAATACTCTTCAGGATATTATCCAGGAAAACTTCCCCAACCTAGCAAGGCAGGCCAATATTCAAGTCCAGGAAATACAGAGAACACCACAAAGATATTCCTCAAGAAGAGCAACCCCAAGGCACATAATTGTCAGATTCACCAGGGTTGAAATGAAGGAGAAAATGCTAAGGGCAGCCAGAGAGAAAGGTCAGGTTACCCACAAAGGGAAGCCCATCAGACTCACAGCAGATCTCTCAGCAGAAACCCTACAAGCCAGAAGAGAGTGGGGCCAACATTCAACATCCTTAAAGAACTTTCAACCCAGAATTTCATATCCAGCCAAACTAAGCTTCATGAGTGAAGGAAAGATAAAATTTTTTTGCGAACAAGCAAGTAATCAGAGATTTCATCACCACCAGGCCTGCTTTACAAGAGCTTCTGAAAGAAGCACTACATATAGAAAGGAACAACCAGTATCAGCCATTCCAAAAACATACCAAAAGGTAAAGAGCATCACCATAATGAAGAATCTACATCAACTAATGGGCAAAATAGCCAGCTAGCATTAAATGGCAGTATCAAACTCACATTTATCAATATTAATCCTAAATTTAAATGGACTAAATGCCCCAATCAAAAGACACAGACAGGCAAATTGGATAAAAAGCTAAAACCCATCGGTATGCTGTATCTAGACCCATCTCACATGCAAAGATACACAAAGACTCAAAACAGAGGGATGGAGGAAGATTTACCAACCAAATGGAGAGTAAAAAGAAAAAATCTGAAGCTGCAATTTTCATCTCTGATAAAACAGACTTTAAAGCAACAAAGACCATAAGAAACAAAGAAGGACATTACATAATTGTAAAAGGATCAATGCAACAAGAAGAGCTAACAATCCTAAATATATACGCACCCAATACAGGAGCACCCAGACACATAAGGCAAGTTCTGAATGACTTACAAAGAGACTTAGACTCCCACACAGTAATAGTGGGAGGCTTTAACACTACACTGTCAATATTAGATCAACGAGATAGAAAATTAACAAGGATATCCAGGACTTGAACTCAGACCTGGAACAAGTAAACTTAACAAATATTTACAGAACTCTCCACCCTAAATCCACAAAACATACATTTTTCTCAGTATCACATTACACCTATTTTAAAAGTGACCACATAATTGGAAGTAAATCACTCAGCAATTGCATAGCATTTTACAGGTTTAAATAAAATATTGGTTGGCTGCTTGTTTGTTATTTTCTTCCCTTATTCCTTCCTGTCTCCATTTTTAAGCATAATTATTGGCATAAAAGAGGTTTTTAATACTCATTTTTAGACTGCATTCTAGCCTGGGTAATAGAACAAGAATCTTGTTCTCTCTCCCTCTTTCTCTTCCTTTCTTTCTTTCATTCTTTTTCTTTCGCTCTTTTTTTTCAAAAAAAAAGCACCAAATTTTAACATAAAGGTATTTTACAAAATACCTAACTAGTACTCCTCAAAATGCTCAGTCAACAAAAACAAGAAAAATCTAAAGAAACTCATAGTCTAGAGGAATCCAAGGAGACACAGTGACTAAATGTCATGTGGTATCATCCTGGATAGGATCGTGGAACAGAAAAAGAACACAGGTAAAAACTAAAGAAATCTAAGCATGGAATTTAAGGTAATATGTCAATATACATTCTTTCATTGTGACAGATGCACCATACTAAGGTATTAGGGTTCTCTAGAGGAACAGGACTAACAGATGTATATATGAAAGGGAGTTTACTAAGGAGTACTGACTCATACGATCACAGGTGAAGTCCCGCAACAAGCCGTCTGCAAGCTGAGGAGCAAGGAAGCCAGCCCAAGTCCCAAAACCTCAAAAGTAGGGAGGCCAACAGTGCAGCCTCCAGTTTGTGGCCAAGGGCCTGAGAGCCCCTGGCAAACCACTGGTATAGGTCTCGGAGTCCAAAAGCTAAAGAATTTGGAGTCTGATGTTCGAGGGCAGGAAGCATCCAGCATGAAAGAAAGATGCAGGCCAGAAGACTCAGCCCGTCTAGTCCCTCCACGTTCCTCAGCCTGCTTTTATCCTTGATGTGCTGATAGCTGATTAGATGGTGCCCACCCAAATTGAGGGTGGGTCTGCCTCTCTCAGTCCTCAACTCAAATGTTAACCTCCTTTGGCAACACCCTCAGAAACACACCCAGGAACAATACCCTGCATCCTTCAATCAAGTTGACACTCAATATTAGCCATCACACCATACTAAGGTATAATGTTAATAACTACCAGTGGGGTATAAACTGTTATCTTTTCAATTTTTCTGTAAATCTGTTTTAAAAATAGTCTATAAAAGTATTTCTAACAACCTCTCTGAACTCTTTCCTTATTTCTAAAAATGAAGGTAAACAGAATATCCAATCTTTATATTCACAATTCAGTGCGTTTTCCCTTTTAGTGGGCAGCTTTTAGCAATTGCTTCATTCAACTACTAAATATCAATTACAGGAGGCACTATTCCAGATTCAGGATCCAACACTAAAAGAAATAAAGCGGATCTTGCATTACACTAATTACAGTTTATGTATAATGGTATAATTCAGAAATTTTAAAAGACATTTCTGTCTCTCTACTAGGTTTGTACCATAAATTCCTAAAAATAAATTCCTGAACAACTCCTATTGAGAATTCCTTATCAGCAAGGAGTTTTTAGGCTATTACCACCTCCTCAAATGACAGACATTGCAGTGTCAAGAGCCAGGAGATTAAAGTGAGCCTTAACCTGAGGCTTTGCAGCGTAATTGTGTACCACATTTCCTAAGATATACAAATGTCATAATTAGCAACATAATAGAATTCAAGTTCTAAAAGCAGGAGGTGACTCGGAAGGCTCTGCTTCAAACCTTTACAGCAGGGAGCATCACTGAGTTTAGACAATGGGTGCTACAGGTGGCATTTTAAGCCTCCAGAGGTAAGCCCCAGTGGAGCCTATAGATACTCTTTACATGCCTGGTGGGGCCTATGCCTCCCATCACCAGTTGCAATAGAATGTACTCCTGCCCTTCTGTACTCCTATCCACCACCTCCACCTGAGTTCTATCCAGGACCTCCCATCAGGGATAGGGCCATGAGACAGGCACAAGCCCATGGCACTGCCCTATCCTGGGGCCCTGGAACCTCCTGTCAGAAGCTCCACAATTCCCTTCACTCCTGCAACCAAAGCCAAGCAGCAGCTGCCAGAGGTAGGAGTTCCAGGGATATGACTCAATCCCTCCCAGAATGGCCCTTCCAAGCAGAGGTAGTAAATCTTTTATTTCAAGCTTTTCTATATATATTACCTGTATACTTATCTATTCATGCAATTTGAGATAGTCTGCCTTTTTTCTCCTCTAAAAAGTAGGTCTAGTATTTACTTTTCAGAGTTGTAATATTGGATACCGTATGTAAACATTTTTTTCCTTTTTTTTTTAATTTTAATACTAGAGAGCACCTGGATATATAAATATATTATTATTACTGATGTTTAAAAAAAAAGTGTTGGGCTAAGCAAGGTGGCTCACATCTGTAATCTCGGCACTCTAGGAAGCCAAGGCAGAATTGCTTGAGGCCAGGTGTTTGAGATCAGCTTGGGGAAATAAATACATGGAAGTCCCATCAAACAGGTCAGTCACAAATGTGTTGATTTTCACGTGTGTGTATTCTTCATTAGCAATGAGGACACTGCTGATAAAGGTATTACAATAGGTAGGACGAAATGAACCACTGGGAATGTGTATGGCTAGCACAAACAGCAGTTGGCTGCAGCTGCCATCCTTAGTGCCATAAGGTCACTATGCCATCTAGATATGAAACCCAGACCCAATCTTTTAAATCCAATGACTCAGGCCAGAATTAAAGGTTATCTAAAAGATGGCTTAAAACATTTTACAGATATTCCATTAGTAAAAGTGTAGCTCAAAGTTTCTTATGATTTACTAAAACTTTATGGTAATAAAGTTCAGATCAAGGTAATATCTTTAGAAAGGGTCAGAATCTTTTTTTTGGCCTCTGTTTCTAGGCATTAAACTTTAGCAGCTATATCAATGCTAAGAATAACTAAACACTAATACTAACCTAACATGAACAAGGAACAAAGGGAAATACAGATATAGAGTCTAGGAAGTGGGAGACAGATATTTAAAGGGAAAAAGATTATTGTATTTGGTACTTGTAGGCTGCCTACCGTCACTGACATGCTTGTATACTCTTTTCTGCCACCTATTTCTCCAGTTTGTTTTGTGAGCCGAGTTTCCAAATCAAGCAAAGGGGTACCTCATATTGTCATTAAGTAAAATGTCAACATACCACAGAGATGCTTCTAATACATGTGATATCATCATACAATTTTTAACAAGGAACCCCCTCTGGGTGGAACAACTTTAAAAAGGGCACCTTTTCCTCCGGTTCCCCTTGTACTGGATCCCCACTCACCCCTTGAGCTGGACACAACCTGCACAACCATCTGCTGTGGCCTTGCCTCCAAACAAGGTGAATCCTGTGGCGCAGAACACACCACTTACTTTTAATAAGATGCTGATAGCACAAGCCACACCAACCCATCCACTTCCTACAATGGAGATCTTATTGTGATGAATGGCCTTCTCTTCAGCGACATTCTTAATAAGTTCATCCTTGACAGTTGCCATCTTGGAAACCTAACAATGAAAAAAAATTGCACAGCCATTTCCAGACCTGGAGTTGGTCTGTGGTGAGAGCGCCTATGGAGAACTCCTGGGCCCCCGTGCGGAAAGAGGTGCTGCAGACATCCAAGGGACCGACAAATCTGACCAGCAAAGAAGCTGGGTGGGTTCTAGCCAGGCAGCTCAGCATCCATGAAGCGGACCAGGGGAAGGAGGAGAAGGAAGTGTAAGTACAGTTAAGAGGAGTTAGAGAGAGAGAGGAAAAGAATAGGGGCTGCTCCACCAAATATGAGACTACAGCTGGGACGGTTCTCTGTCCCGCAGCTGACTCCCTTTTCTCTCTCTTTCCCCTCCTTTTCCCCCAACCTCCAGTTCTCAGCTCCAGGACTGCACCCAGGGTCCGCAGGCCACACTCACAGGTGAAGGGCCAGCCTCGCCCGAGCAGGTCACATACCGCCTGGCGTAGACACGGAGCCATCCTTGGGCACAAACAATTCTCTCCAGCGGCGCCCGCTCGCTGGCTGCTCCGCAGAACTCTTACAGCCCAGCTCATGGCCACGCACTCAAGAGGTGAAGAAAGAGAATGGAGTAAAGCTCGTCAAGGCACGAAGGAGGTTAACCACCGACTGAGGGACGCCGGATCACCGCTTTAATGCAGCTGCGCAGACCGCACCCAGCTCGTGCAGGCATCGCAGGTATGATGCTGGGCAGCTGTGAGGCCCAGCAGGTGTGAGGCCAGAAGCAGGCTGTGGGGCACTGCGCCTGCTCCTCTGCCTGCCCGCCCCGCCCCCGCGTGCAGGTGGGCACGCTGCGGGGTAGGTGGTTGACCGGCTGCAAAAGACGCGAGAGGTGCGGCAGGCACAATGCACTGCAGGGCCTCTGGTGTCAAGCGGAGTTGTTTGCCTAGAATCCATCCACCAAAGAGCCCAAGTGATTTTATTTCTAACAAAATCTCGTCTGGATGTATGTGAAAAGGACTTTTTGACTCTCATTTGGAAAATTTTCCCCAGCACTGTAGGAGAAAGGGACCTCAAGACTACTCATTACCAACTCAGCTGTGAGCTAAAGTAGAAAAAGTAAAAATTTAAAACTGACTCTGGCTCTGTGACTCAAGCCTGTAATCCCAGCACTTTGGGAGGTCGAGGCGGGCGGATTTCCTGAGGTCAAGAGTTCGAAACCAGCCTGGCCAACATGCTGAAACCGCCTCTACTAAAAATACAAAAATCAGCTGGGCATGGTGGCGCACACCTGTAATCCCAGCTACTTGGGAGGCTCAGGCACAAGAATCGTTTATGAACCTGGGAGGCAGAGGTTGCAGTGAACCAAGATCGTGCCACTGCACTCCAGCCTGGGTGACAGTGAGACCGTTTCAAAACAATGAAAACAAAACTCTGTTTGCAAAAGGAATTTTGAAATACAATATGAAACCTAAAGAATTTGATGAGTGCCAATTGATAACCCTTTTTATAAGGTGAAGGAAAAGCTCAACTCATTAATTAGTTAAATATAGAATCCACACTTTGGGAGGCCAAGGCAGGTGGATTACCTGAGGTCAGCAGTTCAAGACCAGCCAACATGGAGAAACCCCATCTCTACTAAAAACACAAAATTAGCCTGCCGTGGTGGTGCAAGCCTGTAATCCCAGCTACTCGGGAGGCTGAGGCAGAATTGCTTGAACCTGGGAGGCAGAGGCTGCGGTGAGCCAATATCATGACACTCTACTCCAGCCTGTATAACAGAGTGAGACTCCATCTCAAAACTAAAAAATAAAAATAATATAGACTCCAAAATCAGTCTGGAATAAACCAAGGTTTCTATTTCTCCCACCACATTTTATCTAATTGCTTTCTAACTCATTTGTGAATCACGTAATTTTGATGGTTATTATTGTCAACTTGATTGGACTGAAGTGTTGATCCTGGGTGTGTCTGTGAGGGTGTTGCCACAAGAAATTAACATTTGAGTCTGTGGGCTGGGAAAGGCAAACCCACCCTCTATCTGGATGAGCACCGTCTAGTCAGATGCACAGCTAGGATAAAAGTAGGCAGAAGAACGTGGAAGCATTAGACTGGCTATCTTCCAGCCTTCATCTTTCTTCCATGCTGGATGCTTCCTGCCCTCAAACATCAGACTCCTAGTTCTTCAGCTTTGGAACTCCGATTGGCTTCCTTGCTCCTCCGCTTGCCTATTGTGGGACCTCACCTTGTGATCATGTGAGTCAATACTCCTCATTAAACTTGTATGTGTATATATATATATACATATCCTATTAGTTCTGTCCCTCTAGAGAACCCTAATACAGTAATACACATTGACAAATTTTTATAAAATGTAGAGCAGTGCTTTTCAGTCTTTTTTCATTATCACTCCCTCAGCCTTTGTAGATATTTTCCCCCTAATTGTTTTGCACCCCCCATCATGAAATTAAATATTAAGGAGTTAAGATTTGGTCAAGCAGGGTTGAGCTTTGGAGAGCCAAACTCTTGTAATATCTAAGATTTTTTTTAAATCTTTTCCTCCCTCCCTCCTCCCCACAACCAATTTTCAGCCACTTAAGGACAAAATTGCCCTGTTGAGAATACATGATGTAGAGCAGTTTTGCTCACTAGAATGTTCCCTGTAGAAATGTATCAATTTTTCAGCCTTTTAATCTCTGCAAGAATTTCCTAAAATGAAGTTTAGATGTACAAATGAGCTTTTAAAAAAGCCAAAACCCACAGAAGACTCCCCTTGCCCCCATCCTAACTGATAATTTTATACATTCAAGGGAAGATTCTGAAGAAAAAGGGAAAAGAATAAAATAATGGGAAACTAATCATGTTCAGGAATAGATGACCAGAATGAAAGGTATCAAGACAGCAAGAATAATCAACTATGAGGGTAAACCATGACTCTCTGACCAAATGAATCTGCCTCCACTAGTCATGTGAGTCCTCAAGGCCTGCATATCTACCTTCTAATCTTTCCTATTGGTCCAGTTTTAGTCATAATTTGTAAATTGGCCAGGAGTGTTGGCTCATGCCTGTAATCCCAGCACTTTGGGAGGCCAAGGCAGGAGGATCCCTTGAGCCCAGGAGTTGAAGACCAGCCTGGGCAACATGGTGAAACACTTTCTCCAAAAAAATATGAAAATTTGCAGGATGTGGTGGCATGTGCCTGTAGTCCCACCTACTCAGGAGGCTAAGGTGAGAGGATCTGTTGAGCACACAAGTTCAAGGCTGGAGTGAGCCACAATTATACCACTGCACTCCAGCCTGGGTGACAGAACAAGGCCTTGTCTTCAAAAAGAAAAAAAATTGTAAATTACCTTGATGTCAATTTCTTAGTTTTTTGTTGTATTGTATAGTTCCAATAGCTGCCTTAAATTCTTTGTGGAATCAAAGAAATAGTTCATATGTATGTATATACTATATGTTGAGAAATATTCAGTTTGCCCTACCCCCGTGGCTCCCTTGTGGAGAATACCTTTTAGTTTGTAATTAGTAGTAGGCAGGTAACAGCTGCCTACTTGGAATATTTATGAGTTATAAGTAAATACAGAACACCTGTTTATTAAGAAGAATCACTTGCTAAGAGAGAATAAATACGTGGATGAGAATCTGCTCAGGGCCTTCAGCCTGGAATGCTGTCAGCCCCTGAGGCTCTCAGTTCGATAGGCTGCTGGCCCCCCCGGAGAGATCCACTCTGTTGTTCTGTCTGGGTGTCTGCCTCTCATTACCTTCAGTGCCGCCTGGGTGGGGGTCTCCCGACCAAGCTGGTACTCGGTAACTATATAAATCAGTAGAAGCACTTCATCTTTAGACACCAAAGGGAGCTAATAATGACTGTTATCAAACATTAGTCAATAATCAGCTGGGTGGGGTTGCTCACACCTGTAATCCCAGCATTTCAGGAGGCTGAGGCGGGCAGATCACTTGAGGTCAGGAGTTCGAGACTAGCCTGGCCAACATGGTGAAATTCTGTCTCTACTAAAAATACAAAAATTAGCTGGGCATGGTGGTGTGCACCTGTAATCCCAGTTACTCGGGAGGCTGAGGCAGGAGAATTGTTTGAACCCAGGAGGTGGAGGTTGCAGTGAGCCGAGATTTCGCCACTGCACTCCAGCCTGGGCAACAAAGCGACACTATCTTGAAAAAGTAATTATAAATGCTTATTTTTAAGACCATATATATAAAAAAGCTGGGATTACAGGCACCCAACACCCTGCCTGGCTAATTTTTTTGTATTTTTAGTAGAGATAGGGTTTCACCATGTTGGCCAGGCTGGTCTCGAACTCCTGACCTCAGGTGATCCACCCGCCTTGGCCTCCCAAAGTGCTAGGATTACAGGCATGAGCTACCGTGCCCAGCCGCATTTATAATGATTATACATAAACATATGACACTAATGCAGTATGAAATGAATATGCTGATACTCCAATGGACGAAAGTACAAGATAAAATTGTAATACTAGAAAAAGGGGTTGGTTTGTAAAAAGAATCAAAGTTCTATATTATAATGATTATACATATTCTACATCTGAAGGCACTCTTACATATATGACACATCGGAAGTATAGCTTACACCTGTATAGATTGGGTATCATTAGAATAGAGCTATAAAGGAGTCTTAAAGAGGAAAATCTCTTTACCATTTTCTCGTTCTAATCTTGAGAGAGTAGAGTTATGTCATATGTCTCCAATTTTTATTTTTTAAAGATCAAATGAAAATACTTTCAAAATGTATACAGTCAACTATCCTCTGTTCTCCAAACAGTGGAACATTAGAAGGCTTTAAAATATCAGATCCTTTTGAATATTCAAAAGTATTTCTGCACTCTTCTTGAAAAGGGCCTCCTCCTCAGGATTCAAGTTAATTTTCACAACATCTGAGACACCATTCCGCCCCAATACACAAGGGATACTGAGAAAGAGTTCTTCTTTTATTCCATATAATCCCTGAAAGGCAAAAGTAGATTATTGTTCAAGTAACCTGATATGGAAAAGGAGCTGTGCAAAAGGGCATCAAAATATGAGTATACAGGAGAGACTAAGGCACTCAACATGAATTGCTCAGAGGGCAGCAGAGTGATGAGCAGAAAAGCAAGAGCAGCCTTATGTCCTACGGCCATGTGGAGCTTACATTCAATGACATGAAGAAGATGCCAGAGGCCTTTAGAAGGACCAGGAAAGGTACAATTTACCTTATTCCTTACCAGCTCATCTTTCTGTCCCAAGGAAGGATGCCATGCAGTCCTTCATGATGCCACCTTATCAGATGGACTATGAGGATCAAGCAGCTTGTGTTTAGTCCAAACTACATCAAGGCAATAGTGAAGCAGGAGGTGACTGGGAAGGCTCTGCTTCATACCTTTATAGCAGGGAGCATCATTGAATTTAGACAATGGGTGCTACAGGTGGCTTTTTTTTTTTTTTTGAGATGAAGTTTTGCTCTTTTTGCCCAGGCTGGAGTGCAATGGCACAATCTCAGCTTACTGCAACCTCCACCTCCCAGGTTCAATTGATTCTTCTGCCTCAGCCTCCCAAGTAACTCGGATTACCGGCATGTGCCACCACGCCCAGCTAAATTTTGTCTTTTTGGTAGAGATGGGGTTTCACCATGTTGGCCAGGCTGGTCTTGAACTCCTGACCTCAGATGAGCCACCTGCCTCGGCCTCCCAAAAAGTGCTGGGATTCCAGGCATGAGCCACCACGCCTGGCCTACAGGTGGCATTTTAAGCCTCCAGAGGTAAGACCCCAGTGGAGCCTATAGATACTCTTTACATGCCTAGTGGGGCCTATGACTCCCATCACCAGTTGCAATGGAATGTACTCCTGCCCTTAAAAAGGGCCTCCTCCTCAGGATTCACCTATCCACCACCTCCAACTGAGTTCTATCCAGGACCTCCCATCAGGGATAGGGCCATGAGACGGTGCAACCCCATGGCACTGTCCTATCCTGGGGCCCTGGAACCTCCTGTCAGAAGCTCCACAATTCCCTCCACTCCTGCAACCAAAGCCAAGCAGCAGTTGCCAGAGCCTGTTACACCCTGGGCAACTCACACAACATCTACATGCACATGTATCAGCCTCTACCACCTCCATACTACCCTCCCTGGTCTTGGAAGATAGAAGTACTCAGTGTACCCCAAAAAATTAAAAATTAAAAGATTTAAAAGAAGACTCAAAGTCAGGTGCGGTGGCTCACACCTGTAATCCCAGCACTTTGGGAGGCCAAGGCAGGCAGATCACAAGGTCAGGAGTTTGAGACCAGCCTGACCAACATGGTGAAACCCCATATCTACTAAAAATACAAAACTTAGCCAGGTGTGGTGGTGCATGCCTGTAATCCCAGCTACTTAGGAGGCTGAGGAAGGAGAATCACTTGAACTCGGGAGGCGGAGGCTACAGTGAGCGGAGATTGCACCACTACACTCCAGCCTGGTGACAGAGTGAGACTCCATTTCAAATAAATAAATAAAATAAAAGGAGACCCAGTAGACCCCTCACACTTCCCTGCCTCTTACCACTCATCACTCTTTAATCCTCTCCTTGGGGCTGAGTCTGGGGTTGTGGGAGATGGGAGGGCCTTATTCTTCTCCAGGTCTTATTATCAACAGTTACCAGGAATGGTGTTGAAGGAAGAGTGGAGGCCCCTTGACTCTGGAGCAGTGCCTCACAACTTACCATGCTACAGAGCCCACAGGTACTATTCAGCCGTGCTTTCCTCTCACCATCTCTGGGGCTCTTCCTCAGGAGCACAAGGTGTGCCCCTTGTTCCTGTTTTGCTCTAGTAACCTCTCCCCACAGAGGATTCTCTGGTTAACCTCCTCTACCATAGTCCAGCTCCCTCATTTTGGTAGCCACTTTACACTCAACCTCATAAGCTCCATCAGATCAGCCAAGTGTCATCCCTGAGGGCGCCCTGCCAGGAACTACTTATGTTCCTTCCACTTTGGCATCTGCCTAGCTGTGGAAGGCCACTGTCTTTTCAGACTGTCAACCCACATTCTATTCCGCCAGGCTCCAGCCACAGTGATACTCAAATTCCCTTCTCTATCCTTTTTTTTTTTTTTTTTTTAAGAGACAGCATCTTGCTGTGTCCCCCGCCCGGAGTGCAGTGGTGCGGTTATAGCTCAATGTAGCCTGGACCTCCTGGGCTCAAGCAATCCTCTCACCTCAGCCTCCCAAGTAGCACAAACCACCATGCCTGGCTATTTTTCTTTTCATTTTTTATAGAGATGGAGTCTTGTTATGTTGCCCAGATTGGTCTCAAACTCCCTCTCCAATCCTTGATCATTCTGTTGCCACCTCTGTGTGACATCTGGAGCTTTAACATGAGCTTCCAAGGGTGTAATCAGAGGCAAGGCCATGGTGGCAGGGGAGGTCCCTCTGCTTCCCTACTGGTATTTCCAGAATTGGTTTCCCTTTGTCTCCTGTCATCTCTCTTTTCTCTAGAAGAGGCATCTCAGACTGGAATTCAAGAATTCATGTCCATCCATCACGCCATCTGAGGACTGCTGGGTGGGCTGGGAACAAGGGCTCCTGCCTGAATCCTGGGACCAAGCCTAGCCCTGTGTACTAACGGTGACCTGCTGCAGCCCCCTCAGCCTGGCCTTTTCCCTTTAAGCTTTATGTCTGGTTGGTTATAAGTTCCCCTGGATATATTAGAATTTGCTCTCATGTGCTCTTGGACTGGCTGTGAAATACAGAGATGGTTTAAAGATAATTCCCTGTTTATTTGACAAAAAAATCCAGTTAATACATTAATATGAAATAAACTCTGAACACCATGATTTGGTGAAAATGTGACATAGTAAAAGTGCGGTAACTGAGAAAGAAAGAAGAAATAAGAATATACAAATTATTCTGCTTGTAATGTCAAATGTTTAAATGTTCCCTATAAAATATAACTCAGTTGGGCACGGTGGGTCACACCTGTATTGCCAGCACTTTGGCAAGCCGAGGTGGGTGAATAGCTTCAGGTCAGGAGTTCAAGACCAGCCTGGCAGCAGGACAAAACTCCATCTCTACTAAAAATACAAAAATTAGCCAAGTGTGGTGGTGCACACCTGTAATCCCCATTACTTCGGAGGCTAAGGTAGGAGAATTGCTTGAACCCAGGAGGCGGAGGTTGCAGTGAACCAAGATCACACCACTGCACTCCAACCTGGGCAAAAAAGTGAGACTCCATGCCCCCCCACCAAAAAAAAATTAAAATTACATTAAAATAAAAATATAACTCGTCCATTGACTTGTTTGGTAAAGGCTATTACATTCCCATATTACTCAGTCTCTTCATTGATTACTCATTTGACACTTCCCTGACTCTTTCTCCGGAGTCCTAAAGGGGTAGTAGCTTATTCTCCAATAGGTTCTGCATCCTCCGAAAAGAAGGGGTGTATGGTATCTATTGTGTACTGTTCATTGCCTCTTCAAAATCTTTTTTTTTTTTTTTTTTTTTTTGAGACAGAATCTCATTCTGTTGCCCAGGCTAGACTGCTGTGGCATGATCATGGCTCACTGCAGCTTGTGTCTCCTGGGTTCAAGCAATTCTCCTGCCTTAGCTGCCCAAGTAGCTGGGATTACAGGCGTGCACCACCATACCTGGCTAATTTTTGTCTTTTTAGTAGAGGCAGGGTTTCACCAGGTTGACCATCTGGTCTCGAACTCCTGACATCAAGTGATCCAACCACCTCAGCCTCCCAAAGTGCTGGGATTACAGGTGTGAGCCACTGCACTTGGCCCCTCTTCCAAATCATCCCCTGCTTTTATAAAAACAAAACATATTCTCCCTATTTTTCTGAAGATCTAATTCAGCTCTTCTTCCCTTTCTAATGACCATTTACTAACCTCCTACTTATTCCATCTCATTCACAAGACTGACATATGGTTCACAGTCTTCCCTGTCTATCCCAATTACTGCCATTATCCTTGTTGACTTCAATATACATATGAATAATTCAACCAAAATTCCCTTTCTTTCCAGTTTCTAGACCTTTTTTTCTTTTTAAGATGGGGTTTCACCATGTTGGCCAGGATAGTCTTGAACTCCTGACCTCAGGTGATCCACCCACCTCAGCCTCCCAAAGTGCTAGGGTCACAGGTGTGAGCCACCGCGCCTGGCTCAGTTTCTAGACCTTTTTAGCTTGTGGAACCTTCTGCTCCCACTCCCATTATCCTGCTCTGGACCTTGTTATGGGGTTCCTCCATACCCAACTTAGGTTCCATGATCCATCGTTCTGTAATCCTTTGACCATACCCTAAGCTCCTTTGCCCATTTTAATGTTTTATTTTTATAAATATTTCTTAATTATTTATTTTTATAATTTATTCATGTGTATCTATATTCAAGGACAAAAGTCTTAAATTTGTCTGTGACTTTTAGCAGAATATTAAACCCATTTACAACTGTATAAGCCAAAATGCTTGCACCTCTTTCTTTCTCAATCTCTCTCTCTCTTCTTCCTCCCTCCCCCAATCTCTCTGTCTGCCTCTCTCTTTTCCTTTCACATTCTGCCAGTAAAACACAAACCTGAATGAATTCAGCTATGTGCTTTCTCTATTCCTGTACTCAAGTCACTGGAAAAAACCATACAAGAAAGTTTATCTTTAACTTACATTACCAATTTATCATTACTAATTAATGCTTACCAACCCCAAATAAGCATGACAGTAATTCTGCTTTGTTTTTTAAAATCAAATTCTCTTTCCCATTATCCATAAAGACTATTTCAAATTTTCTCAAATCTCTGAATTCCCTATACTTCCCTTGACTCTCATTAGATGATTTTATCTCCTTTCACTAAAAACAGAGAGGTTATCAGATGCTTCCAATGTCAAATTTACAAATCTATATGCATCAGTACACATTCTCTCTTGTTAACTCCTGCCCCTCCTCCTTTTAGGGGTAATAACTACACCTATGCTCTCAACTCCATCCCCCTCTGCTTACCACTTCTGTCTTGATCCTCTCCCTTGGTACCTGATCTTTACCATAAGCATCTTATCTGTGTAAAAAACAAACAAACAAACAAACAAATTTCTTGCCCTGATTTTCCTTACCTTCACAGCCAAACTCTTAAAATAGCTATTGACACTTGTCTTAATTTCCTCAGAACACTCCAGTGGTTCTCAGCCAGAGGCAGTATAGGATCTAAGCCTGCAGCTACTGGGAGCCATCTTTGTTGCCCCACAGAAAAAGTCCGCATGAGTTGGAAGCCAGTCGAGGAAAAAGATGAGCCAAGAGAATGGCGAGAAAGATAGCTCTCATAACGTAGTCTGAGTACCTGATTCCGGCCTCACTGGCATTTCAGTTACATGAGCCAATATATTTTTTTTGCATAAGCTAGTTTGAATTGTCTTCACACTGTTTATATGCCAGTACCCAAAACTGTGTCCAAAACTGTAAATGTGATCTTCAAACCTGGTTCTCTTTCAGGATTCCCTTCCTTAGGTCAAGGTATCTGTATTTTTTTGACCTGACCTGAAGTCAAGGTCTCTGTATTTTTTATTCATGATTATATCTTCAACATCTTGTACACTGTCTGGCACACAGTAATGACTCAATAAATATCAAAGGAAAGAATGACAAATGAAGATTTAATTTAAGCCTACCTTAACCATGGTGGAAACTGGATGCACCCGCCTAAGATTCTTCAAAATGGATCCTACCAGATCCATCACAGACAGTCCAATAGCCCAAGAGGTATATCCCTTCAGCTTGATAATCTCATAGGCACTACAATTGTAGAAAGTAAGAAAATCCAATTCATTATGTCAACCCAGAGAAAACATAATAGTCTTCAAGCATCCATTGTGAAGTAATCTACATGTAATGTAACTATATTAAAATATTCTCATAAATTTCTTATAGAATTTACAAATAGGCAACAAAACTTACTATACTGGTCTCATAAAACTTCACTACATACTTTATTTACTTAATTTTTTTTATTGATGAATTTTTTTTGGAGATAGGGTCCTGCTTCCTTGCCCAGGCTGGAGGGCAGTGGTGTATGATTATGGCTCACTGCGACCTCCGCCTCCTGGGCTCATGTGATCCTCCCTCCTTAGCTTCCCAAGTAGCTATTTGGGAGTACAGGTGTGAGCCACCATGCCTGGCTAATTTTTGTGTTTTTTGTAGATACGGGGTTTTGCCATGTTGCCCAGGCTGGTCTCAAACTCCTGAGCTCAAGCTACCTGCTTGCCTCAGCTTCCCCAAGTGCTAGTATTACAGGCATGAGCCACCATGCCCAGCCTACTTATTTTAAATAAAAATTAATTCACCCTTCTTTTTATCATAAAGGCAGAATAATAGGACATACGTGCCACTCAAGATGAAACTAGTTTTTAATTTTTTTTTTTTTTTTGAGACAGAGTTTCATTCTTACTGCCCAGGCTGGAGTACAATATCACAATCTTGGCTCAATACAACCTCCATCTCCTGGGTTCAAGCGATTCTCCTGCCTTAGCCTCCCGAGTAGCTGGGATTACAGGTATTCGCCACCATGTCTGGCCAGTTGTGTAATTTTTTTTTTTTTAGTAGAGATGGGGTTTCTCCATGTTAGTCAGGCTGTTCTCGAACTCCCAACCTCAGGTGATCCACCCACCTCGGCCTCCCAAATTAATGGGATTACAGACGTAAGCCACCACGCCCAGCCTAAGTTTTTAATATTTTTTTGTATTGTTGCTTAAATATGCAAACATAGAAACTAATCACCTTGAAAGTTACTATATAAATTTCTCTGACCATTTAAAATTGTTACTAATGTGCCAATGTAAATTTATATAGTTGTAAGCTGTGTGTATATATTTTTCTAAGAATATATCACTAAATCAATAATAAATGAATATGGAAAATATTCATGATACAGTTTCAACGGAAAATAGCACAAAACTAAACTATTCACTTTCTTATCTCTGGCTTGTAAAAAACAAATTTTTATACAAACTTCAGAGCAGCATCAACTGACCAAGTTATGAATAGTGATTATTTTTATATAACAGGTTTACAGGTGAGCCTTCTTTATGCCTTTGTGAATTTTCTTATTTTCTACAATTAATATTTATTATATATTTGCATTGCTACAAATAGTGGTCTCAGGTTTAGATTGACAGTCAAAATCACTGGACCAAGAAGCTTCAATTTAGCACTAAGTTTATTTAAGAAAGGATATAGGACAAGAAGCATAGACTACAGCATATCGTTCATATCAGGAGGTCTTACAACTACCCAGTTTTAAAGGCCCAGGAAAGCACATGACACACTTGGTTGCCAAAGATAAGGCTGATACATATTTATATATGGACCACCTGAGCACAGGGAGGTTGGACCTGGACTGTTCCTACAGTAGTGTCCTATGATTTGACTATCAGTCCAAAACCAGGGCCACTATTAGAGTCCATGCAGTACTTTTGATGACAAAAGTACTTTTAGGCCCTCAATTCTATAAGGCCAAGACTCTGGGGGTAAGTAAAAGGAAAGAGAGGGAGGGAGCCTAGCGCCTGACTGACAGCATACTGTCTGTGAGTTGAAGTAAAGAAAGCTCTATAGTAGATAACTGGGGACAAATCTCACCAGTTGAATCTGGATGACAGATTTATCCTCTCAGGTATTAACAAAATGAATTGAGAAAGAGAAGAAAGTTGAGAATGGCTAAAAACATAATCCTTTAGTTGTTATCAACCATCCTGATGAAAATAAAACTGCTGGTGTAAAAGAAAGGGTAGAGGGAGAAAACAGAAGAAATAGTTTTAAGGCTGATACTTTAAGACAAAAACTGATAGCATTGTAAACCAAATGCCCTCTTGGGAACGAGTAAGGATGTCCTATTAAATCGTGATGTTATTCCCCTGCAGTTTGTGGTTAGACACCAGCAAATCAGAGGCTGTTGTGTAAAAATTGCTGAGTAGTTTTTAAACAAACATTAGCAGGACCCTCAGGACTGTTTATAATTATACAACCTAGGCTAAGTTATCAAGAGGCAAATAATTTAATTTTAGACACTGCAGAGTTGAGACGACCAATAATGATAAGTACTGATCTGAAACACATTGGAATATTTAGTATTCAAATCACACAGGACTTCAACGGGAAATGTGATCTTAATCCTTGTTCCCTGAAAGCAAGTGTCTCAAATTAAAAAGGAACTGCCCGAGCGCAGTGGCTCACACGTGTAATCCCAACGTGTAATCTGGCCGAGGTGGGCAGACTGCTTTAGCTCAGGAGTTCAAGACCAGCCTGGGCAACATGGTGAAACCCCATTACTATCAAAAATACAAAAAGTAGCCAGGAATGGTGGCATGCACCTGTATTCCCAGCTACTCAGGAGGTTGTGATGTAAAGATGGCTTGAGCCTGGGTGGCAGAGGTTGCAGTAAGCCAAGATTATGCCACTGCACTCCAGCCTGGGCAACAGAGCCAGACCTTGTCTAAAAACAAGAACAACAACAAACAAACAAAAAAACTACCATTCCCTGTGGTACAATTATTAGTGACTAGGTAGATAAAATACCAACACTGTGACATCCCTATGGGGGTGGATGAGCTGCTCCATAACACTTGGAAACCACTATTGGTTAAAACAGGTTCCTCAGTGGGTAGGGGGTATGGATGGGCCTCCAGACCAGCTAGATGCCTGCATTTACTGGAGACTGATCTCCAATGGCCCCTATAGCTGAAAGTATATGGGGATAGGGGACATTTTTGTTGAGAAGGATAGGAAAATATATTGTAATATTAACACACATTTTGTTTTCTAGGTATTAACCTCTCATCCAGAGCTATTTGGGGAAAAAAAGCATTTGTAGGTTCCCTTAAGAGAATTTAAGAAAATAAAACATACCAATAATGATTACCAAAGTAAAAGATATTTCAGTAAATTGACCTAAAACTTTCAACTGATGTGATACTTATAGAAACAGTTTGGCCAAAAAAAGAAATTTGCTTTAGAGATCTAAAACAGGACGGGCATGGTGGCTTTGGGAAGCTGAGGCAGGCGGATTGCCTCAAGTCAGGAGTTCGAGACCAGTCTGGCCAACATGGTGAAACCCTGTCTCTACTAAAAATTTAAAAATTAGTGTTTGCAGCCGCCGCCAGGCCGCTGTTGCTCTCCAACGCTAGCGCTGCCTCTTGCTCACCGAGCTCCTGTCAAAGGAGAAGTGGGTTAAGTAAGGAGGTCTCTATACATGGCTCATATAAAGTGGACTGCGACTGACAGCAAATCGACCAGTGGTAAAACACCCAGGAAGCAACTGGCTACAGAAGCCGCTGGCAAGAGTGCACCCTCTACTGGAGGGGTGAAGAAGCTTCACTGTTACAGTCCTGGTACTGTGGCACTCCATGAAATTAGACGTTATCAGAAGTCCACTGAACTTCTGATTTGCAAACGTCCCTTCTAGTGTCTGGTACGAGAAACTGCTCAGGACTTTAAAACAGATCTGCGTTTCCAGAGCGCAGCTATCAGTGCTTTGCAGGACGCAAGTGAGGCCTATCTGACTGGCCTTTTTGAAGACACCAACCTGTGTGCTATCCATGCCAAACACGCAACAATTATGTCAAAAGACATAGAGCTAGCACACCACATATTTGGAGAACGTGCTTAAGAATCCACTATGATGGGAAACATTTCATTCTCAAAAAAAAAAAAATTTCTCTTCTTCCTGTTATTGGTAGTTCTGAACGTTAGATATTTTTTTCCATGGGGTCAAAAGGTACTTAGGTATATGATTGTGAGTGGAAAAATAGGGGACAGAAATCAGGTATTGGTAGTTTTTCCATTTTCATTTGTGTGTGAATTTTTAATATAAATGCAGAGACATAAAGCATTAATGCAAGTTAAAATGTTTCAGTGAACAAGCATTGTAATACTTTTTTTTTCTTTAGATGGAGTCTCCTTCTGTCACCCAGGCTGGAGTGCAGTGGCACGATCTCGGCTCACAGCAACCTCCACCTCCCAAGTTCAAGTGATGCCTCAGCCTCCCGAATAGCTGGGATTACAGGTGCCCACCACCAAGCCTGGCTAACTTTTGTATTTTTAGTAGAGATGGGGTTTCACCATGTTGGCAGGCTGGTCTTGAACTCCTGATCTTAAGTGATCTACCCACCTCAGCCTCCCAAAGTGCTGGTATTACAGGCATGAGCCACCACACCTGGCCACACTGAAATACCTTCTAAAAGGCTGGGCTTGGTGGCTCACGCCTGAAATCCCAGCAGTTTGGGAGGCTGAGGCAGGGGGATCACAAGGTTAAGAGATTGAGACCATCTTGGTCAACGTGGTGAAACCTCGTCTTGACTAAAAATACAAAAATTAGCTGGGTGTGGTGGCACGCACCTGTAGTCCCAGCTATTTGGGAGGCTGAGGCAGGAGAATCACTTGAACCCAGGAGGCAGAGGTTGCAGTGAGCCGAGATTGTGCCACTGCAATCTAGCCTGGTGACAGAATGAGACACTGTCACACACACGCACACGCAAAAACACCTCTAAAGAAGATACTGATATGCTATACTATGTTTTCTTCTTGGTATCCTTTTCACCATGCTAGATAAACTTAATGTTAGGTGAAAATCTACTATGTCCTGTGAGTTGAACCATCTGAATTTCAGACAATTAGTGGCTATATGCTCTTAATTTTGTTGTTGTTTGGTTTTTTGTTTTTGTTTTTTAAGAGATAAGGTCTCACTCTGTTGCCCAGGTTGGAATTCAGTGGCACTATCATTGCTCACTGCAACCTTGCATTCTGGGCTCAAGTAAGCCTTCCATCTCAACCTCCCAGGTAGCTAAGACTACCGGTATGCAATATCACATCTAGCTAATTTTTAAATTTTTTTGTTGGTGGTGGTGGTTAACAATTTTTTTTTTTTTTTTTTTGGGACAGGATCTTGCTCTGCTGTCCAGGCTGGGGTGCAGTGGTGTGATCATACCTCTGTGAGTTTGAGTTAAGCCTAAAACTCCTGGGCTCAAGTGATCTTCCTGCCTCAGTAGCTGGGACTACAGGCATACCACTATGCCTGGCTAATTTTTAAAATTTTTTTGTGGAGATATGATCTCACTCTGTTGCCCCTGCTGATCTCAAACTCCTGACCTCAAATAGTCCTTCTACCTCAGCCTCCCAAAGTGTTGGGATTACAGGTGTGAGCCACTGCACCCAGCCTTCACTCCTTTTTTAAATGTGGTAAAATTTATCATCTTAACAATTTTTCTTTCCTTTTTGTTCTTTTTTTACACTATTTACCAACTGAAAAACCATTTTTGAATATATACAGTTCAGTGGCATTAAGTATATTAATACTGCTGTGCAGTCATTACCACTATCCTCTCTCAAATATTTTCATCTTCCCAAACTGAAGCTCTGTACTCATAAATGTTACCATGTTACTTTTTATAATATATATATATATATGTAAACTTTTAAAGCTAAAAGCCACTTATGAGAATCAAAACTCACCCATAATCACTTTTTTGTTATGTGACTTTTTAGTCTCTGCTCTAATTCTTACACATTTTGGTTTATTATTATTTTATTTTATTTCTGAGACAGAGTCTTGCTCTATCGCCCAGGCTGGAGTGCAGTGGCATGAATCTCGGCTCACTGCAACCTCTGCCTCCTGGGTTCAAGCAATTCTCCTGCCTCAGCCTTCCAAGTGACTAGGATTACAGGCATGCACCACCATACCTGGCTAATTTTTTTTTTTTTTTTTTTTTTTTTTTTTTAGTAGAGACAGGGTTTCATCATGTTGGCTGGGGTGGTCTCGAACTCCTAACCTCAGGTGATCTACCTGTTGTGGTCTCCCTAAGTGTTGCGATTACAGGCGTGAGCTACCACACCCAGCCTCTTACACATTTTTGTAGGATTGTTATCGTTAGTATACATATAGTAGACTTGTGGTTTTTGTAAATTTAATAATCCAAGCTGTAAACATCCAAAAGTGATTTTTAAGTTCTTTTTTTTTTTTTGAGATGGAGTTTCACTCTTGTCATTCCAGCTGGAGTGCAATGGCGCCATCTCGGCTCACTGCATCCTCTGCCTCCCAGGTTCAAGTGATTCTCCTGGCTCAGCCTCCCAACTAGCTGAGATTACAGGTGCCTGTCACCACACCCAGCTAATTTTTGTATTTTTAGTAGAGACAGCATTCTACCATGTTGGCCAGGCTGGTCTCAAACTCCTGACCTCAGGTGATCCACTCACCGTGGCCTCCCAGAGTGCTGGTATTACAGGCGTGAGCCACCATGCCCGGCCAATGTTTAAGTTCTATATTTTCTACTAATATGTAACTTGGCTAAAGCAGGAAGGATAATCCTGCATGCTGTTTAGACTAATATATATATATTTTAAAAGACTAATATATATGGAGTCAGATGCTTCATTTATAAGAAAACCATAATGATTTCTGAACATCTGCATTAGCTTAATGTTTCATCAAGTCAAATGATGAACATTTAATAAGTTCTTGGCATGGTTCTAGTATTTTACATGTAGTATTAACTTTTTTACTCTCTATAATAGCTCTATAAAGTAGGTTCTATAATTATCCCCATTTTGAAGATGAGTAAACAACTTTTGATATTTTAAGTAATTTCCCAATATCATCTCACTAATAAATGATGAAGCAGGTTTCAAACCTGGACAACCTGGCTCCAAAGTCCATGCTCATAATCACTGCTTTTATTATCCTCAAATATATGAGTTGTAAAAGAACAAGTACTTACTCTTTTTGAAAAATGCCCCCAAAAAGAAAGCTATGTTTAAGTCTGAATTTAGTGATTTCCAGAAGCCTAGAGTTATTTATCTCACAAAAAGCAAAGATCAGCTACTTGATTTTTGTCTGTGAAACTTATTCTTAAGACTTATTATTAAGGCATTAAGAAACTTAATAGGTAGCATTACCTTTGAATAACTTGTTGATGGATATTTTTCCAGTTTTCCTTGTCTGAATCTGTTCCTAATTTAGGGTCCAAGGTCTTCAGAGCAACACCAGCAACATTGACCCCACTCCATAAGGGCACTAAAAAATATAGATCTCGAAATAAACTCTTCTTCCCAATATTGCATCAGGAGTTTGAGTTCAGTGTTGTTTTTTTTAAGTTAGGCTGCCACTTGATATGGTTCAGATGTTTGTCCCTTCCAAATCTCATGTTGAAATAGTAACCCCTAGGGTTGGAGGTGGGAATTGTGTGATCATGGGCACAGATCCCTCATGAATAGCTTAGCATCATCTCCCTGTTGATGAGTGAGTTTTCATTCTGAGTTCATGTGAAATCTGGTTGTTTAAAAACGTATGGCGCCTCCTCTCTCTCTCTTATCACCCTCACCATGTGACACATCTACTCCCCCTTTGCCTTCTGCCATGATTCTAAACTTCCTGAGGCCCTCGTCAAGAGCATATGTTGGAGCCATGCCTGTACAACCTGCAGAAGCACAAGCTAAATTAAACCTCTTGTCTTGGTCAGGCGCGGTGGCTCACGCCTGTAATCCCAGCACTTTGGGAGGCTGAGGCAGGTGGATCACGAGATCAAGAGATAGAGACCATCCTGGCCAATATGGTGAAACCCCATCTCTACTAAAACTACAAAAAAATTAGCTGGGCATGGTGGCGCATGCCTGTAGTCCCACCTACCCAGGAGGCTGAGGCAGAAGAATCACTTGAACCCAGGAGGTGGAGGTTGCAGTGAGCTGAGATCAAGTCACTGCACTCCAGCCTGGCGACAGAGCGAGACTCCATCAAAAAAAAAAAAAACTCAAAACCTCTTTTCTTTATAAATTACTCAGCCTCAAGTATTTCTTTTCTTTTTCTTTTTTGTTTTTTTCCACCCAAGCTGGAGTATAGTGGCTTGATCTCAGCTCACTGCAATCTCCACCTCCCAGGTTCAAGGGATTCTTCTGTTTCAGCCTCCTGAGTAGCTGGCATTACAGGTGTATGCCAATACACCCAGCTACTTTTTTTGTATTTTTAGTAGAGACAGGGTTTCACTATGTTGGCCAGGCTGGTCTTAAACTCCTGGCCGGCCTCAAGTAATCGGCACGCCTTGGCCTCCAAAAGTGCTGGGATTACAGGCAGGAGCCACTACTTTTGGCCAGGTATTTGTCTTTTTTGTTTTTTTGAGATGGAGTTTTGCTCTTGTTACCCAGGCTGGAGTGCAATGGCACGATCTCGGCTCATCGCAACCTCCCCCTCCTGGGTTCAAGTAATTCTCCTGCCTCAGCCTCCCGAGTAGCTGGGACTACAGGTGTGTGCCACCATGCCCAGCTAATTTTTGTATTTTTAGTAGAGATGGGGTTTCACTATGTTGACCAGGGTGGTCTCGATCTCTCGGCCTCGTGATCCACCCGACTCAGCCTCCCAAAGTGCTGGGATTATAGGCGTGAGCCACCGTACCCAACCTGGCCAGGTGTTTCTTTATAGCACACAAAAATGGCCTAAAACACCACCTTACACCATACATAAAATAGGTTTCAAATGCACAAAAGAGATAAGAAATAAAATTATAAAGTTGTTAGAAAATATGCAGTAGAATTTATTTATAATTCTGTGGTATAGGAGGCATTTTTAAGCAACACACATATTTTTTAAGCAATACACAAAATGCAATATAAACAAAAAAAGGACTAATTAAATTTTTTTTTTTTTTTTTTTTTTTTTTTTAGAAAAGGAGAAAGAAACAGCAAAAGAAAGAAAAAAAGAATGAAAGAAAGAAAGAGGAAGAGAAAGAGGGAGAGAGAATGGGATTCTTGTTTTATTGCCCAGGCTTGAATACAGTCTAAAAATGGGTATTAAAAACCTCTTTTATGCCAATAATTGTGCTTAACAATGGAGACAGGAAGGAATAGGGGATGAAAATAACAAATAAGCAG
>PVKP010034092.1:0-24494 GCA_004027715.1 Plecturocebus donacophilus | reverse complement strand
AATATTGGTTGGCTGCTTATTTGTTATTTTCATCCCCTATTCCTTCCTGTCTCCATTGTTAAGCACAATTATTGGCATAAAAGAGGTTTTTAATACCCATTTTTAGACTGCATTCTAGCCTGGGCAATAAAACAAGAATCCCATTCTCTCTCCCTCTTTCTCCTCCTCTTTCTTTCTCTCCTTCATTCTTTTGCTGTTTCTTTGTTTCTTTCTCCTTCTCTCTTTTTCTAAAAAAATAAATTATTACAACAGTGAGTTACAAAATAACAATGCAAGAGTCCTCAAAACCCAGGGCAGGTGTTCTGACGCATGTAAACAGACACCCCGCCAGGCACTGGCAGAGATTGGGGACATTTCTATTTCTGCTCTCAGCTGACGTGGTGCCACCATGTGGTAACAGCATTAAGCACCAGGTCATGCAGCCTGCGGAGGCAAAGCAGGGACCCGACTCCCAAGAGGCATCTTAATCACTCCATGCCGGTTTTGAAATCTTGCTGTTTTCTGTGAGTTTTGTTTTAATGGTGGAAATCCACATTATGCCAAATTTGGCTCATAGAATTTTTTTTATGTTGGTTTCTCTTTAAATATTAATCGTGGTCACTTTATTTCACAAATATAATGGTTTTTTTTTTTTTTTTTTTTTTTTGAGATGGAGTCTCACTCTGTCACCCAGGCTGGAATGCAGTGGTGTGATCTCAGCTCACTGCAATCTCCGCCTCCCAGGTTCAAGCGATTCTCCTGCCTCAGTCTCCTGAGTGGCTGGGATTACAGGCATGCACCACCACACCCGGCTAATTTTTTAATTTTTTTTTAATAGAGACAGGGTTTCACCATGTTGGTCAGGCTGGTCTTGAACTCCTGACCTTGGGATCTGCCTGCCTCGGCCTCTCAAAGTGCTGGGATTACAGGCGTGAGCCACCGTGCCCAGCTGTTTGTTTGTTTGTTTTTAATTATTTCTTTGAGAGACAGGGTCTTGCTCTGTTAACCATGCTGGATGGCCTCAACCTCCAGAGCTCAAGTGATCTTCCTGCCTAAACCTCCCAAGTAGCTGGGACCACAGGCACACACCAGCATGCCTGGCTGTTTTAAAATTTTTTATAGAGACTGGTCTCAAACTCCTGGTCTCAAGAGATCCTCCCACATCAGCTTCCCAAACTGTTGGGATTGCAGGCATGAACCACCATAGATGCTTTTATATGGTTCTCCTTTAAATTCAAACAATTAGAATCCACATGAGATGCAACCAGACTATGAGCTCTGTACCAGGCTGGGGGCCTGGCTGTGGGGCAGCAGGCCTGGCCCTGCCCTCGGAGCTGACCAGGGAATAAGCCCGTCTCAATACAATGAGACAGCACTATGGCAGGGGAGGGACAGAGGTGCAGGAGCAAAGGCCAGCTAACTCTGACTTTGGCCAAGAAAGGGGGTATTTAGGGAAGACCTTCTGGAGGCAGTGACAATAAATTATAACCAGAAGGATGGCTGATTAAGAGTCAGCCAGGGGCCAGGCATGGTGGCCCATACCTGTAATCTCAGCATTTTGGGAGGCAGAGGTGGGAGTATCACTTGAGCCCAACAGTTCAAGACTAGCCTGGGCAATATAGTAAGACCCCCATCTCTAAAATAAAATAAGTAAAATGAATTTTAAAAAAAGAGCTAGCCAGGGAAGCAGGCAGAAGAGCAAGCAAGAGCCTGGACATCCTGGGAAGGCTGAGCCGTGCTAGAGACTCAGAGCATGCCAGGCTGGGGGAGGTGAAGTGGCAGGGGCCAGGTCACCAAAGGCCTTAGAAGCCCTGCTACGAGTCCTAAGAGTGACACCGCAGATATGCACGTGACAAAGGCCCTCCCTGCTGCTGAGATTGGATGAGGCGTGGGAGGAGCACAAGACCGGCTAACTATCCAGAAAGCAGGTATGCCCACTCAGCCTGCATTCCTAATGCCCTTGCCCTTTTTGTCTTTCATTTGATTCATAGGAGAAAGAGGGACTGCAGGCTCCAGAGGAAGAGCATTGCTAGACCATACACTGTGGATAAGACAGGAGGTGAGGCAGAGAAGGATTTCTATAACCCCGAGAGTAGCAGCCTTCCCTGCTTCCTATTACTGCTATTCTGAGGGAACTGCATTGGCAACAGCAGGGTGGGGGCTTCTTATGTGACACTGGGTCCTCCGGAATGGGAGTGGGGGTCAGTCTGGGTTTTCAGTCATTAAAATGAACCAGTCACTGTACACACACCAATTAGCGCATTAAATAGTATCAAAGTCAGCCAAGCACAATGGCTCACGCCTGTAATCCCAGCACTTTGGGAGGCCAAGGTGGGCAGATCACTTGAGCTCAGGAGTTCAAGACCAGCCTGGGCAATATGGCAAAACCCTGTCTCTACAAAAAAATAAAAAAATCAGCCAGGCATGATGGTGTGCACCTGTAGCCCCAGTTACTCAAGAGGCTGAGGTGGGAGAATCACCTGAGCTTGGGAGTGGGTTCTGTTATTATCCCCATTTGCTGAGATGTCTAGAGATTAACTGGCCCAGGGTTGTGTGACAGATAGGTTAGTAGCCAATCCAGGGTTTAATCAAGTATTCTCAATCACTTGTAGTCAAGTTATGGGCATGGGTCATGACAGTGACTTAATACATTTCATGTCAAATTATAAATTCCAAGAGACTGTTTTTCCCCTATCCCCAGCACCTAACACACGGCCTGGTATATACAGCTGGCGCTCAATAACACTTACTGGATGAATGCTGTGGCCAGAGGCTGTCCTTCTAGGCAGCCTCCACCCAACTGCCAACATGGAATAGGTATGGGGCAGTTGGATGTGCACAGAAGAAACATAACACAGGTGCCCGTATCACAGCTGGGCAAGCTAGACAGCACTATGGGATAACAGCACCCACTTACCTGGCAGATCAGGCTAGAAGCAAGGAACGGATATACCTTCTCAATGTCCCAGTCCATGGAGAGCCTAGGGCAGAGGGGACTCCCTGGGACAGAATTTCTAATGCTCCCTGATATTCCTGTCATGACCCACAAACCAAGAACCCTGTATTTCTCTCTCTTCCCTCTTTTATAAGAAAATCAGGGGCTGAGCTCAGTGGCTCACACCTGTAATCTCAGCATTTTGGGAGGCTGAGGTGGGAGAATCATGAGGTCAAGAGATGGAGACCAGCCAGGCTAACACGGTGAAACTCCATCTCTATTAAAAATACAAAAAGTTAGCTGGGCATGGTAGCACACGCCTGTAGTCTCAGCTACTCGGGAGGCTAAGGCAGGAGAAGCGCTTGAACCTGGAGATGGAGGTTGCAGTGAGCCAAGATCGCACTGCACTCCAGCCTGGGCAACAGAGCAAGACTCTGTCTCAAAAAAAAAAAAGAAAAAGAAAATCAGGTAACACTGTAGTAGGAGTTGAGTTTAAAATCACAGCATAGGCCAGGCGCGGTGGCTCACACCTGTAATCCTAGCACTTTGGGAGGCCGAGGTGGGTGGATCACCTGAGGTCAGGAGTTCAAGACCAGCCTGGCCATCATGGTGAAACCCCATCTTTAAAAAAATAAAAAATAAAAAAAATAAAATCACAGCATATAGCAAAACTATAAATAATCCAGGTCATCCTTTAAAAAACAAACAAACAAAAAATAGAGACCGGGTCTCACTGTGTGGCCTAGGCTGCTCTCAAACTCCTGGCTCAAGCAATCCTCCCGCCTCAGCCTCCCAAAGCATTGGGATTACAGGCATGAGACACTGCATGCAGCCCAGGTAACCCTTAAACATTCCTCAAAACCCCCCAACTATGCTTTTGGGAATTCCAATAATTAAATTCTTTGGTTTCTCCTTGCAGTTCCGCAGTGGCCACCCTTTCTCTGGGATAGTGGAAACAGGGTCTAGTTGATGGAGGTCAGGGCAGTGGTGACAAGAAAAATAAAAAGAGGTCTTTCCTCTCTCTTGGGCTTTCTTTGGCCAAGTCTCTGGAATTGAAGCAGCTGAAGTTACAGGAGTCCGTGACGCTACTGTGCCATGAAACAGAAGACTTCCACCTCTACACAGCAGACAGAGTGGAGGCCCGCTCCAGCCAGACAGAGGTGCTGCCAGAAACAGACCATGTGTGGTACCCTCTGACTGCCTGGAGAGACCTGGTGGGCTCTGTGAGGGGCAAGCTGGAGAAAGAAGCAGGTGGGGGCCCCCTCCCCACCAGACCTACCCACAGGGAGGCCGAGGAGCTGCTTACCCCCACCACAGGCCTGGATGAAAAAGAGCTTGGGCTTCCCTCTCAGGCTGGGGCAGCTGCTCCCATTGAAGATGTTCACAATCTTCTCAACTGACACAGCGTATCCATCTGTGCCGTAGACAGCCCCTGGAAACTGCAGGTGGCTGGCCTAGAAGACCAAGAGCCTTAGTTACAACACCAAGAAGCTGGAGTAGGAATCCCACAGCCTGTTCAGAGGTTTTGTGGGGGCCAAGCATTCGGAAGGTCAAAGCCAGGGGCACGAAGCTAATTGAGACAGAGAAGGCTGGTTCTAGAAAGACTGGTCAGAGTCTATTCCAGGGGTCTCATCTCAAACTCATATGCCTCTAGGGGCCAAACAGTATGCCTGGAGATTGCTGCCTGTGGCCTCTAGACCACTGGCTCTCAAAGTTTGGCCCCTGGAGCAGCGGCAACAATATCACTTGGTAACTTGTAAGAAATGTGATTCCCCGGCACTACCCAGACCTCCTAATCAGCAGTCTGGTCCTCTAGGCCCCTCTGACTAAGGCAGCTGAACGCTGACACAGTGGCTGCTTTAAATCAATTCAGCTCAAACCTCAAGTGCACAGAAATGACCTGGGAACTTTGGTACTGGGCAGACTGAGAATGAAGAGGTCCAAGGTAGGGCCTGGGAGTCCACATTCCTCACGAGCTCTAGGGACCACATTATGAGAGAAAGGACCAAAGGGAAAGCCCTGCCCAGCCACAGGCTGGAGTTTCACTGGCTGAGGATGCCAGCCCAGTCAGGTCAGACCTTTGCAGTTTGTCAAGAGAAACTAGGAATCCTGATTTTTATGTGAAATTTGCCAGTTTTCAAAACACTGTACAGACCACAGGGGGACTCCAGGCCCTAGCTTGTAACTGCGATCTGTCAAACTCCTCAACTTAAAAGATGAGAAAATCAAGGCCCGGGAAGGGGTAAGGGCTTAGCCACATGACAAACACATGAGTGAGTGACCAAGCCCCCAGTGGGCCTGGTGTCCTGAGTCCCACCAGCAGCAAGGGGCCTGGAGCAATGCTTTGCAGGACAGGGACAGGAGCTGAGACGTCATGTGTGCTGTGCCCACCTCTGAACAAGCTCCAGGGGCAGGAGCTTTGTGAGCGGACCTGTTCTCTGCCCTCCCTCTCCCAGAGGCTTCTCCCAGGAACAACGCCCCACCCAGGAAGCTGCAGCCAACTCTTCAGAGGACCATGTGGCTCCTAAGAAAATAAGAGGAGGTGGGCAGGGCCCCACAGCCCTTTTCCACAAAGCCAAGGTGTTTTGGATACAGGAAGGGAGAGGGCCCCTGCATGGCCTCTTGGCACAGCTTTTACCCAATGCCTGCCCAAGGAGCAGAGGGAGGCTTCCTACCTGACAGCCGTGAGAGAGGATGACCACCACACAGCAGTCCAGAGCACTGTGGTCCTGCCGCGCCAGCTCCAGCAAAGCAAGCCCCATTTTCTACAAGAGAGGGCTGCAGGTGAGCCAGAAGCACCGACAGGTCTGGCTGCAGTCTGGGCCCTTCCTGACAATAAAAGGGCCCAGCCCCGTCAGGCACGGTGGCTCACAGCTGTAATCCCAGCACTTTGGGAAGCCGAGGTAGGGAGATCATTTGAGGAGGTCAGGAGTTCAAGACCAGCCTAGCCAACACAGTGAAACCCCATCTCTACTAAAAATACAAAAAAAAAAAAAAAAAAACAGCTGGGTGTGATGGCACATACCTGTAATCCCAGCTACTCAGGAGGCTGAGGCAGGAGAATTGCTCGAGCCTGGGAGGTGGAGGTTGGAGTGAGCCAAGATCTCGGCACTGCACTCCAGCCTGGGTGACAGAGTGGGACTCTATCTCAAAAACAAACAAAAAACAAAGGGCCCAGCCCAAAGGCCTGGGCAGTGCACTTTCTCGGCTTCCCAGGGCCGGTACTGAAGTGCTAACAGTCCCAGCAGTCGTAAGAGCCACTGTTCTCAGGGAGATGGTGCTGTGCTTGCACACTGTTCATTTAACCCCTAAAACAACCCGAGGAGATGGGTACTATTCTTGCTTTCCAAACAAGGAAACTGAGGCACAGGTCACACAGCAGGTGGCAGAGAGAGCCAGTCCTCAAACTCTGACTTCTGCGTCTGAAGTTGAACCTGTAGCCACTGGGCCATCCTGCCTCCCACAGTCCTCCAGATGTAAGGGCTCGCCTGGGGAGTCAGCTGGCTTTTGGGGTTCCTTGAAAGACACTTCCCCACCCACGGCCCCCCCACCCCATCTCCCTCCACAGATAATGAGTGTACCTTGGCAGTCAGGTCGCGCTTCACCTCCACCATGAAATGCAGCGAGGAGAAGCGGAGCTGCAACTTCCCACAGTCGATGTCGGAGCCGGTGCGGGTGCGGAGCCTGGACTCAAGGCTGAAGTTCACATTGTTGATAATGAGGCAGTGACCACAGGGCTCCGTGTTCATGACATAAGCCTGCCAGCACAGGGACCCACATAAACCCAGGCTCTCCCCGCACTCCCTAGGGGACAGTCTGGAAAGGCAGGAAGAAAATGGGGTCTGCCCTCCCGCACAAGGAGTAGCAGGGTCTCCACCTGGCATTCCAGGGCAGAAGAGAACCAACTGCAAGACAGACAGGCAGGCACTAGAAGGTGAGTCCCCATTTCGGTATTCAGGGAAGGGAGCTGCTAACCTGGAAATCCAATAGCCCACAAGCGTTCATCCCAAAGGACCTTCACAGTCACCCAGGCCAGGGACACACCTGAGAACTCTGTCAGCATAACTGTGCCCAGGCCACTAGAGGGCACCCAAGACTGCTCTCTCTCTCTCTCTCCAGGCTTGGTCCCCTTGTAATTCTCTCTCAAGGCAGCCTGTTATTTTGTTGATGGTGCCTTATCACTATTTCTATTTATATCCTCATTTGCCTAACTTCTCTCTCCTCTAACAGACTGATGGCTCCTTCCCAGGTGGCCCCACCACAGAGCACAGGAGCCACACAATAAATACTTGTGAATGAGAGAGTGGTGACTTGGTACGGATCCTGATGCCTGTCCCTCATTAGGTCTGCACTTCTGCCCCAAGCTTTGCAGATGAGGAAGAGCAGGGCTGAACGATCTGCCCCAGCAGGCGCTGGGCTGGAGTCAGGGAGGCTGGCCTAGGACTGGGTTCCCTGGGTTCCTGACACAGCTACAGGGAAGGACTTGAGGGGTGGAGAAGCAACGGCCCAGAGCCCAAGCTCCTGGCCCCAAATCCCATGGAGACTCACCAAATCCGCATTTCCCCTCAAATTCTCAGGAGCACCTGGAGAGACAGAGAAAGTGGGAAACATGAATGCTGGGGTGCAGCAGAGGAGGGGCATGGAACTCTATGAGGACAGCCTCCCAAGAAGAGAGCAGCAGGAACGTGGACCCTCAGGCTGTGCTGGGGGGAGAGCCCAATGGCAGAGTTGCCTTGGTGATCTGTTTAGAGGTTTCTTTCTTTCTTTCTTTTTTGAGACAGAGTCTCACTCTGTCGCCCAAGCTGGAATGCAGTGGCACAATCTCAGCTCACTGCAACATCCGCCTCCTGGGTTCAAGTGATTCTCCTGCCTCAGCCTCCCGAGTAGCTGGAACTAAAGGCGCGCACCACCACACCCGGCTAATTTTTGTATTTTTAGTAGAGATGGGGTTTCACCATATTGGTCAGGCTGGTCTTGAACTCCTGACTTCATGATCCACCCGCCCTGGCCTCCCAAAGTGCTGGGATTACAGGAATGAGCCACCACGTCCGGCCCTGTTTAAAGGTTTCTAACCAAGTTAAACACACACCTACCCTCTGACCAGCAAGTCAACCCTCAAATATATATCCAAGAGCAACAAGGGCACATGGGCACACAAGACTTGGCCAAAATGTTCCCTGAGACCTTATTCATAAAGCCCCAACTGGAAACAACCAAGCCAACAACAACTTGATAGATATACAGATTGTGATACAGCCATATGAGAGAACATTATACAGCCTAAAAAGGAACGAGCTAGTGTCTAGTGTTTACCTAAACAAAAAAAAAAAAAAAAAAAAGGAACGAGCTACTGATGATACAGGAGATAGAATACTTAGGCAGATAGTGAGGGTAAAACAATCCTCGGCAGAATTTCCCTCTTAACAAAAAGCAGCCCCCAAATAATTTCTTTTCTAACAACAAGCAGCCTGAAAAATGGAGCTACAGACATAGATAAGCAAGCTGCAAGCTCGCACGAGTGAATGCCCGCAGCTGTGCCAAGGGTTACTGGGGGCGAGGTATATTCAACAAGGAGGCTCCATCATCCCTTTTCTTTGTCACCAAGAGTACAGTAAAGAAGTAGGCAACAGACCAGGGGGTGGCTCATGCCTGTAATCCCAGCACTTTGGGAGGCCGAGGCGGGGGGATCACCTGAGGTCAGGAGTTTGAGACTAGCCTGGCCAACATGGTGAAACCCCGTCTCTAGTAAAAATACAAAAAAAATAGCGGGATATGGTGGCACGCGCCTGTAATCCCAGGTACTTGGTAGGCTGAGGCTGGAGAATCTCCTGAACCTGAGAGGCAGAGGTTGCAGTGAGCCAAGAATGTGCCATTGCACTACAGCCTGGGTAGCTGAGCAAGACTCCATCTCAAAAAAAAAAAAAAAGATTTATATTGAAGTTCAAGGATAAGCAAAAGGGATCTCTGGCAATAGAGATCAGAACGGTGACTACCTTGGGAAAGGGAAGTGGGAATAGATGGAAAGAGAGAGGAGAGTCTTACAGGACCCTGGAATGTTTTCATCTTGATGATCTGGATGTTAGTTACCTGTGGGTACACATAGGTAAAAATCACCCAGTTGTATTCTTGGGATTTATGCATTTTATTGGATGTAGCCATGTGACCTTTGGCAAAGTATTAACTTCCTTGAGCTTCAGTCAGTTTCTCCATCAACAAGGATGGGTCTAATGATACCTGCCTTGCAGGGTTGCTCTAAGGGAAGTAGGCAAGGGTAAATGCTTTGCAGATGTTTCTTTGTATGGGGCAGACACAACCAAGACCTTTCTCCTGCCCCTAGACATGGGGTAGTCCAAGCTACCCAGACCCAAAGGCAAATCCGAAACAATAGATGGACCTGGAAACACTGATCAAAACCTGGGGCCTACTATCTCAAAAGCAGGGAAAAAAAGAAAAACAAAAAACCCGGGACATCCAAAACAGACCTCAACACATGCTTTTCAAAGGAGAGGCTGCCAAGATTCAACCTCCTGAAGACCCTCCCAGAATCCTGCCATCCCTATGAGCATTCAGAAAGACAATACTGAAACTAAAGTCTGAATCTTAGCCCACCTAGCTGTATTCAGAGTCAGTCCCCAACAACTACCTGTCATGTCCATCCACCAATTACTTTCTTGATACTCACCGCCATCACCGAATCCTCCAGAACCAATGTCCACTGGTCTGAGATGCGCTGGTTTGGGAATCAAGAACTTTTCTGTTTGCCTATTAGTTTGCAGGATCGAAGCCAGCATGTACTGGCCTGTCTCCTCTAAGCAGGAGATGAACAAAGGAAGGGCTTGACTCCCTCGAGACTCTAGATCTGTGATCAGCTGCCTGGCCTGATCCCGCCGAGATCCACAGCCTGCCCGCTGTTTGGAAAGAAAGACAGGATACTAATTACCGATGTACTTTTATATAGCTCTCACCTTGTCATCCCATTTCCCAGCTACTGTGCATCTAAACAGTCAGGCACGTGGGCAGAAATGGAGCCTGCAGGTACGCTGAGTGTGTGCCACTTACCAACTGTTGCTGATCTATTCATCATTTTGCAAGGCAAAATATGCCCAGCACTATGCAAAGTGCTGACAATGCTGCCATGGATAGTCCCAGTCCCTAAGGAGCAAATATCTAACAGAGAATGCAATCAGACAAATCAGCAATGACACAGCAAGAGACAAGTGCCCAGAGGGAAGGCACCTGGGGCTGGGGCATACAGGAGCATCAGGAAGTGAATAGTGAATTCAGAGTCTTATGATGGGGGAGGTAGACAGTGGCAAGGGATAAGGCCTTTGTGTGGCCAGGCCAAGAAATTCATCCTGAGACCTGTCAGGTGCCACCAAAGAGTTTCTTCGTTGGTTTTTTGGTTTTGTTTCGTTTTGTGGGTTTTTGTTTGTTTGTTTTGAGACAGAGTCTCACTCCGTCACCAGGTGCCAGGCTAGAGTGCAGTGGCGCGACCTCGGCTCACTGCAACCTCCACCTCCTGAGCTCAAGCAATTCTCCTGCCTTAGCCTCCCAAATAGCTGGGACTACAGGGGCGTGCCACCACGCCCAGCTAATTTTTTTGTATTTTTTGTAGAGACGGGGTTTCACCATGTTGGCCAGGATGGTCTGGATCTCTTGACCTCGTGATCGGCCTGCCTTGGCCTCGTTTTGTTTTTTTGAGACGGATTCTCACTGTGTCACCCAGGCTGGAGTGTAGTGGCACAATCTTGGCTGACTGCAATCTCCACCTCCCAGGTTCAAGCAGTTCTCCTGCCTCAGCCTCCCAAGTAGTTGGGATTACAGGCATGCACCACCGTGCCTGGCTAATCTTTTTAATATTTTTAGTAGAGACAGGGTTTCACCACGTAGTCCAGGTTGGTCTCGAACTCCTAATGTCAAGTGATCCATCCGCCTTGGCCTCCCAAAGTGCTGGGATTACAGGCATGAGCCACCGTGCCCAGCCATCTTTTTTTTTTTTTTTTTTTTTGAGAAAGAGTCTTGATCTGTCACTCAGGTTGGAATGCAGTGGTACCATCTCAGCTCACTGCAACCTCCACCTTTCAGGTACAAGTGATTCTCCCACATCAGCCTCCCAAGTAGCTGGGACTACAGGCATGCGCCACCATGCCCACTAATTTTTGTATTTTTTGGTAGAGATGGGGTTTCACTATGTTGGCCAGGCTGGTCTCAAAATCCTGACCTCAAGTGATTCGCCAACCTCGGCCTCTCAAAGTGCTGGGATTACAGGTGTGAGCTACCACACCCAGCCATGAAAGAGTTTTAAGAATGGAGTGACAGAGACAGATATACCTTTTCAAAAAATCTTCCTGAGGTCAGGGTGAAAAATGGAAGAGTGAGCCACAGCCAGATCAGGAGACAGCAAAGACGGTGCAGCTGGAATAGAGAGAAGTGAAAAGACAAAGCAAAGACACAAAGGGGGTAGGCCACAGGACATGGGCACTGACTGGGGGACTATGAAGGCAGAACAAGGGTCAAGGTTGACAGACAGGCCAGGCACAGTGGCTCATGCTTGCAACTCCAGCACTTTGGGAGGCTGAAGTAGGAGGATCACTTGAGCCCAGGAGTTCAAGACCAGCCTGGGCAATGCAGTGGGACCCTGTGTCTACAAAAAAAAATAATAGCCAGGTATGGTGTCACACGCCTGTGGTCCCAGCTACTCAGGAGGCTGAGGCGGGAGGATGGCTCAAGCCCAGGAAATCAAGGCTTCAGTGAGCTGTGATAACACGACTGCACTTCAGCCTGGGTGACAGAGCAAGACCCTGTCTCAAAAAAAAAAAAAAAAAAAAAAATGTTGACGGGCGTCAGGATGGTGGAGTCAGTGACTAGGACAGATGGAAGATTCTGTTTATCTCCCACCTGTCCTCAGAGACCTAACACTGGATAAGCTCTCAGGATCCACAGAGATAAGATGGCACCGCGTCCTCAAATATCCTACAGCAGCACTGTCCACGAAACTTTCTGTGATGATGGAAATGCTCTTGGTGGGCACTGTCCCATACGGTAACTGTATACCACGTGACCACTGAGCCCTTGGGTAGTACAACTGAAGAACTGAATTTTTAACTTTATTTAATTACTTTAAATTTACCTTTAACCACATGTGGCTAATGGCTACTGTTGTGAACAGCAGAGACCTGTAGTGCCACTGAGAAGTTGAGTCTCACTAGCAGAACGGCTGACTATGTGCAAACACATGGTGGTGGTTGGATTTCTCTCCACATTTGCTGAGCACTCCAGGAGGTCAACACTGTGTTAAATGCATTGTTTCACCTTTTTCTCCCTCAATAACCTTACAGAGTTAAATTACAATTTCCCAACATTTTAGGGTAAAAAATTTCAGGGAAATTGAGTCACAGGAAGGGTTTTTCTGTTTGGTTCATTGATTGTGGCTTTTTACAAGTTGCCAATATGTAACAAAGCCAGGAATCATAAGCAAGCATAAACAGTCAACTAATAGACCTTAAAAAAAAAAAAAAAGGCAATTTTGTAACTGCAAACCAATCAAATAATTATTTTGCGTCCACGTTTTCCCAATAAATACTTGGCTCTGACGCTTTGCCACTGCAACACTAAACCTCTTTCAGTCTGATGTTCTCCAATTCATGAACTGCTTCTTACTCAAAGTTTTCAAAATGTGTCTCACATTTTTCCTTTACACAGGACACACGAGCACTAACAGTGTACTCTGAGCATGGCATGGAATCGCTTTAGCGAACACCTGACTAAGAAAGAGGTGTTTGGGATTCTTTGGCTCCGCTGGGGGGCTCGAACCCACCCACAGAGAAAGCTGGGCTCCCACACAATGGCTCTTCGACGGGCGTGGGGACCGGGCCGTGCAGCGCGGGAACAGGAGGCCGGGGGCGGGGGCGCACCTGGATGTCCTCGATCATGTGGGGCTTGAACAGCTCGCGGCTCAGCAGGGCGTCCCAGAGCTGGTCCACCTTCAGCTCCTCCACCAGCAGCAGCCGGTGCCGCCGCAGAAGCAGCCGGTCCGCTTCGTTCATGGCGAGCAGCCTCCTCTGTCAGCTTCCGGGCCTCGGCAGCCCGCCCCGGTCCCTAGGACCCGCCCTTGCTCCAGGTCCCGCCCTCGCGTCACTGCCCCGGGTCAGTCTTAGCTGCACCACCTCAGGACGCATCTCCAAGGCCTCGCCTCGCCTCAGGAGGCGCTCTCGCGTCACCGCCCCGCCCTCAGGACGCCCCGCCCTCAGGACGCCCCTCCGCTCCTCGCCCCGCCCCCAAGGCCAAACGTCACTTCCCCACCCGCCCCAGAACCCGCCCCGCCTCACCGCCCCGCCTCCAGGACGCATCTCCAAGGCTTCGCCCCGCCCCCAGGATTCGCTCTTGCGTCATCGCCCCGCCCTCAAGACGCACCTCAGCGCCTCGCCCTGACTCCAGAATCCATTCCGAGCTACCGCCCCGGCCTCAGGATTCAACCAGCGTCCCCAACCCTCCCACAAGGTTAATCTTGCGCCACCGCCCAGTCCCCAAGGTCTAGCCTCGCGCTGCCGCCCCGCCTCCAAGGCCCAACCCCTTCCCTCGCCCCACCCTCAGAATCGTCCTTGCGTCACCGCTCCGCCTCAAGTTCCCCTCGCATCCTCGCCCCGTCCCCAAAGTCAATCACGTCCCCAAGATCCATCCTCCCGTCACTGCCCCGCCCCAAGGCGGCACCTCCGCGCCTCGCCCCGCCCCCAGGGCCCAGCCCAGACCCCGCGTCACCGCCCCCCTCCGGGCGCAGGTGCCCCTTTGCAATTGTGGCACCAGTTCCCTGTCCACGGCGGGCCTCTTGCCAGAATTCACTACGGCCCCGCTTTTACAGAGATTTGGAGGGAGTTGTCAGACTTCTAGCAAAAAGGAAACCATTCGTGGAGCCACGGCCTGTCCCGCCCCATTCAACCTCCTCCTGGGCATGGCTTCCCCTTAGCCTCTTCCTCCACCCCAAATAAAACCATAAGCTCCCCACCTCGACCCTGTGCCCAGATCGCAGATGGCTGTTCCAGACTCGAGTCGGATCCGACCAAGCCCACTTTACACAGTCTTCCATTCCCTCTTCCCTCCCTCCCACCCTAACACCTCCCACGCAGAAAAAAAAAAAAGCTGGCAGAAATCTAGTCCTCTAACCTCCCATCGGTTTGAATGGTTCATTTTCACATTTCAAAAATAATCGTTTCTGTTTAGTGGGCATTTGCTAAGTCCCAGGCATCGTGCTAGCCACTTTTCAAGCTTATCTCATTTCTCCCTAACTACAATCCTGCCAAGAAAGTATTCCTGCCCCCCGCCCTCCGCCGATTTTACAGACGTAGACCCTAGGGTTCAGGGAAACGGACGTTTAAGATCACATGAGTAGCAGTGGCCGAGGTAGACAGGATTGAAACCCGAATCTGACTTTATAGGCCATACTCGAAGAATCCAAGAGTCTTAGAATATAATCGCTTGAACAGCAAAACCTCAGCCCCATCTATTCACTTATTCTACGAATATTTATTGAGCCTGTAGTCAAACGCTGAGAACATGGAGGTGAACAAAACAAAATCTCTGCTCTTAGAATTTACATTCCAGTGGGAGGATCAGGTATAAATAAGAGACTGTAGAAATTAATGAAAGACATAGTATGTTAGATAGTGATAAATGCAAAGAGAAAAAAATAAAAACAGGGCAGGGAGATATGAAAGTGCTTTATATCCCCAAGGGATCTAACTCATTGGCTCAAAGTTTCTCTCACTCACCTGTGCCTTTCCCTCCCCCCACCCCCCACCTCCTTTCCCCGTGCTTAAGGCAGAGACTGGAACATCCTTGGGTGGAGCTCACTTTTCGGTAAACGGGATTAGGAGTCCTGGATTCTCTCAAGAAAAGATAAACGAAAATAAAAGGAATCCTGGAATCTAGGATTTGGGCAAATCCCTGCCCCTCTCTGGACCCCAGTATCCCTATCAATATATGGAGGAGTTGGAGAGTTGAAGAATCCCTAAGGTCCCTTCCAATCTGACGCTCTAGGATTCTATGAATAGGTTAAAGAGAGCAGGGACCAAAAATTGCGTCCCCATCCTAGCAACTGTTGCTAGACGAGAGCCATCTCCCGGCAGAAGCGGAAACGCCTTCCTGGATCGGGGAGGTCCTTCTGGCATCCCATCACGCATAGCGACTTAGCCTCGCTAGGAGGCACGTTTTGGCCTCTTTGGTTCACGGTCAACCCTTTGGTGGCAACCAAAGAGCGCGCCTCGTTCCTGTAGCAACCGCACCCGGTCCACGCGCAGACGGCGAGTGGCAAGGGTCAAAATAGATTCGCCCAGTAGAAGCCCTCGACCTGTTCAGTCCTAGCCTTCGGTGCGACGGACCTTTAAGCGTCACGTGACTCCCCTTCGGGCTCGTCCCCGCCTCTTTCCCCTCCCCAGGCCCGGGCGAGAGCCGGTTTGGACGGGAAGCTTCCGGCCCGGCGAACTAACTGGAGCACGGACGCTGCAGCCGGTTGGGCCGGTGCCCTTTCCCGGTAACTCCTTCCCGGCGTGACACGCGGAGCCGCGAACGCGGCGGGGCCAGGCCGACTCAGGGATTTCCCGTCAGTTCCTTCTCGTTTCCAGTCACTGCTGGGCCCGGGGGGAGCCGGGAGCCAACAGGGCCGGGCCCTGGGCTCTCGGAGGGCGGCGGGGGAGGGGATGTCACCTGCAAGGTTGCGACCTCTGGCAGGAGCGCGAGGCGGGGCCTAGACCTGGAGCTTGTCTCTGGGAGCCTCTGCCTGGTCCTGGAGATGCTGCCCAGAGGGCTGGCAGCCTACCTGTTGGGCAGGTGTTTGCTGCCCGGAGGTCGGCGCCGTCTATCTCGTCTGTCAGTGAAAAAACTTCACAGACCGCCACCACTTGGGCCCTCTAACTGGAAGGAACTGACACTGTTAAATAAGGCAGCGATGGTACTGCATGGTAGAAATAATAGCAGTAACGACCATTTATAACTGTTGACTCTGAGCTCTGTAAACCCTTTACATGCATTTAGTCCCCTCTCACCCCGTGATGATCCTTCAAGGTAATAGTATTTGTTCCCGTTTTATGAATAAGGACGCTGATGCTTAATAAGTTTAAATAATTTGCCCAAGGTCATAAAGTAGTGGAGAACAGATCCGAGTCTTCAATCCATATGCTTAACCAGTAGCTACATCACCTTCACGTGTTTTGTAGGACATAATAGGTTGCCTTAACAAAGAAGAAACTGGTTTGTTTTAGGATGTTATTTGGCACGTATGCAATTTTAAACGTTGATCATCAGATTAGTAATTTTGTGAGGACTACCAGGCGTCATTAAACTTGGGACTTACCGTAATCCACCACTGTTACAGCCTTGCCTCTCTTCACTAAGGTGTCACATTAGACACTCAAACCTTAAAACTGTATTCACTTATGAGAAATCAAGATAAATGTGTTCCTTGAAAAAAAAAATTGTATGGTACAACAACGATCATAATTGTGGGGTATAAATGTCTACAATTCCAGCGCTACCCTGCTCATTCCGGCCAGGATGGTTTCCAAAATTCACAATGAATTCAGTCACTATAATACTCACCAGAGATGGAGCTTAAAACTTTTAAAGACCACTCGTGTTATTTGGTCTTTGCCACTAATTCTTCATTACATGGAAAACTGATTTTTTTCTGGCCACTTTTTCTCATCTGAGGTTTCCATTAAGAATGACCATATTGGCTGGGCACGGTGGCTCACATCTGTAATCCCAGCACTTTGGGAGGCGGAGGTAGGTGGACCACCTGAGGTCAGGAGTTCAAAACCAGCCTGGCCAACATGGTGAAACCCAGTCTCTACTAAAAATACAAAAAATTAGCCAGGCATAGTAGCGCATGCCTGTAATCCCAGCTACTTGGGAGACTGAGACAGGAGAATTGCTTGAACCCGGGGGCGGAGGTTGCAGTGAGCTGAGATAACGCCATTGCACTCCAGCCTGAGCAACAAGAGTGAAACTCCATCTCAAAAAAAAAAAAAAAAAAGACCATATTGCTAATGATTAAAGAGCAGCTTCTCATTTTTCTTGTTTGAATGAGTATGGTGAGAAAGGATAGAATTGAGGCATACGGTGCCTTAACTACACAGTTTTTTGAGAGTGTTTCACCTCCGCATTTGTACTTATTTAATGCCCAAGAATGGCACAACTGTCTCATTTTGTAGTTTCGTACATGGTAAATCTTAGTTTTATGAGTTTAACATGTACTCAGTGAAGTATTGTTACACTGTTTATTTTGTTTAAACTCTTCTTATCAGAATAAATGAAATAATGTATTTAAGAAGTAGTCACCCTGATTAACCTATTTAGGTTTCCCCACATTCATGTATTATTATTTCTGCATCCCATTCATTTTCAGTCATTTCTAAAGCTTTTCGAGTCCAAGTATTCTGGAGAGTTGCTATTCTTATTGCTCATCTTTTCATCTGTAATGATTCTTATTTGTAGTATTCAAAAGTAGTAGCGAGATGTTTTTGATTTTAAGATATAGTTAAACAGCTTGACACTTTTCCTACAAAATACCTTTTGTTTTTTTGTTTTTCATCTATATATCTTACACCTTTGCCTAAAAAGCAAGACTGTCCAGGTTTCTGACACTGAAATTCATTGCCTCTTCAATCATTTCAGCTCTGGAAAGGAAGAGAAATGGAAGTGAGAAAGTTGAGCATTTCCTGGCAGTTCTTGATAGTTCTGGTTCTGATCCTGCAAATTCTGTCTGCGTTGGATTTTGACCCATACAGAGTCCTAGGGGTCAGCCGAACAGCCAGTCAGGCTGATATTAAAAAGGCTTATAAGAAGCTCGCCCGGGAATGGTAGGTGAATCAAAGAAATAGAGATTTAATGTAAACTAAGCAGTCTTAGCAGGGGAATGAAGTCTAAATTATGACTAGCTTTTATTTGTCTCTGTTTCTGTGTTCAATATATATATCTGTCTAAAATATTTTACGCAGGAGAGCTAATGTTCATGTTCTATAATTGTTAGCAATAAGATCCAGAGCTTGTGTTTACTCTGAAACTCCCTTTTAGGAATACTTTGGCTTAAAGAATTGCCTTAGATACTGTTAACATATTTAATGTTAAAGTAAGAAGAAGCTTTAATTTAGAAATATATTTATCTATATATATATGTAGTCGATACTGGATATCCTACCATTCCCATGATATGCTATTTATAAAGTAACTTTATGAGTGTAATTGCTAAACAACAATACTATACAATCCTATTCTCTAAATTATTAATTTCTACACTTTGAAAAAAAGTTTAGAGTAAGAGCCTTTTGCCTTCAAAAAATAGAAAAAAAAATTCAGAAACCAAGTACAGTTGTCCTTTGATATCCATGGGGTCTTGGTTCCAGGACTCTCCAGGGATACCCAAGTCCAGGGATCCTCAAGTCCCTATGTAAAATAGCATAGTATTTGCATATAATCTGTGCACATCTTCTCATATGCTTTAGATCATCTCTACATTACTTATAATACTTAATACAATGTAAATGTCATGCAATTGGTTATTCTGTTATTGTTTAAGGAATAATGACAAGAAAAATGTATGTGTTCAGTACAGATGCGATTTTTAAAAAATATGTTTTAATATTTCAAAATAGAAAATGTTCTATTTTGGTTGGTTGCATCCATGAATATGGAACCAACAGATATAGAGAGCTGACTATATATTACTTTAAAAAATTGGCCTGGCATGGTGGCTCATGCCTGTAATCCCAGCATTTTGGGAGGCTAAGTTGGAAGGATCTTTTGAGCCCAAGAGTTCAAGGCCAGCCTGGGCAACATAGTGAGACCCCATCTCTATGGGGGAAAAAAAAGCCCAGGGGTTCGAGGCTGCAGTGAGCCATGATTGCGTCACAGCACTCCAGCCCAGGCAAAAGAGTGAAACCCGTCTGAAAAAAAGTCTTACAGAAAATTGTAATTCTACCTGTAGTTATCAGGATAGCAATTAGCAGGGTAGTAAAAACCTAAAACTTTGGACAAATGTCATCAATTTCTTCCACCAATCCCTTGGCTGTGCCAAAGAAGCAGGAGTGTTGAATTATATAGCTGGAGGGGGAGCAGCAGAAGGAGGAATGGATGGAAAGAACACAGGTGACTCCAAACTGGGTGTACCAACTATGAGCAATGGAAGAAAGTTTGGGACAGGTACCACCACACCTACCACATGCTAACCTCCTGGTTCTGTGCATTTTATCTCATTTAAACCTTATAATTGGCCTATGAAGGAGGATATCAGTGTCTCTCTCGTTTTTGTTTTTGTTTTTTTGAGACAAAGTCTCCCTCTGTTGTGCAGGCTGGCTGGAGTACAGTGGCGCGATATTGGCTCACTGTAACCTCCGCCTCCCGGGTTCAAGTGATTCTCCTGATTCAGCTCCTGGGTAGTTGGGACTACAGGCATGCACTACCACATCCAGCTAATTTTTGTATTTTTAGTGGAGACAGGATTTTGCCATATTGGCCAGGCTGGTCTTGAACTCCTGACCTCAAATGATCTGTCCACCTCGGCCTCCCAAAGTGCTGGGATTACAGGCATAAGCCATCGCACCTGGCCAGTGTCTCTGTTTTATAGATGAAAAGATGGAGGCCTAGAGCTGGTAAATCTGTGGTACCTCCGGGTTCTGTAGTTTGACCCTCTGCATCAGTAGTTTGTTGCTTTATTGTTTTTTAATCATTTACACATCTAGGCATGAGTAAGGGTGAGTGGGCCAATGGTTGGCCGAGGAGGCGCTGAATGAGAGTAGGAAGTTATACAGGAGCAAAAGTGCCACATTCAGGTGATGTGTGGTGTGGGCTATGTGCATGACTGTGCCTGCCACTGTTCTGCTTCAGTGAACAGGTGTACTTTAGCATTAAACTACTTGAAAAAAAGGTAAAGACCATTTAAAATATAATTTTTAAGTAAATATTTTAGACCATATTCCATGAGGAATCCAGAATTGGATGCTAAAAAGACAATCTCTACTTATATATGACCTCTTTCCAGGGACTCTTTATACCAAAGTTATGTTCTGCATCACTTCAGACTGTTGCCTCTTTATGTTTAAAGCAAAATATATAAATCTGCAGTTAATTCGTAAGATAACAACATTCTTTTGGACAGGGTATAGCCTTTGACAATATTTTAAGAACACAAATGATAGTTATGTGGTACCTATTAAAATGTGTATAGCTTTGACTTTTCTGTCTTCCAGAGCTGAAAAATGTATATAATATTAGTTAAATTAGTCATATTCTCTTTTTTAATTAGATTCTCTCTAGGAGTAATTCATCACCATACAAATATATTGGGCGTGTCATCCAGTAAAAGTCTAAAATTTTACTTTATGTTTTAAATTTTGCTGTACTATTATTTTCTGCTGTATTGGCTATAACAATGTATCACTTGGAGTAAACTTTTGCTTACTAATGGCTTGATATACACTGGAAATAGCAGCGTTTCCCAGTTTAACTTTTCAGAATGAGCTATAGCAGGGGGAAATGGTTACTTGTTGAATTGGATCTGGAGCCTTCCTCTAATACATTTTACTAAGTGTTTCTTAGACTGCTTAAGAATTTTCCTTTGCTTGGTAAAACCATTTGACATTACTTTTTCCCTTAGGAAAACTATGTTTCTCTCCCAGTAATTTTTATCATCGGAAATTTTTGTTTGTTACCCACATTAGCAGAAGAAATAACTTCTCCCCCACCAAAGAACAGCAGATTGGTGTGATACAGTTATGTAGTAAACTGAACAGTAAATTAATTTGTCTAATTCTTTGCTGTATTACCTTCTTTCCTTTTTTTTTTGAGATGGAGTCCTGCTCTGTCACCCAGACTGGAGTGCAGTGGCGAGGTCTCAACTCACTGCAACCTCCGACTCCTGGGTTCAAGCAATTCTCCTGCCTCAGCCTCCCCAGTAGCTGGGACTACAGGCACCCACCACCATGCCCAGCTAATTTTTTGCATTTTTAGTAGAGATGGGGTTTCACCATGTTGGCCAGCTGGTCTCATACTCCTGACCTCGTGATCCACCCACCTCAGCCTCCCAAAATGCTGGGATTACAGGCGTGAGCCGCTGTACCCAGCCTGCTGTATTACCTTCTCTTTGTTTTTATTCCTTTAAAAGGTAACTAGAGAGCCAGTAGATACCATGTGCAATTTTTCCTCTACTTTGAATTTTAAAGATTGGGTATTGCAGTTCATGAAATAATTTCATATTTCCTGAAAATAGCATTGGACAATACTTTCCTAGGTCTGATTTTTTTTTTTAATGTTTCCAACCTTGTGGTATCTTCCCACAATTAGGAAAGTATTCGATATGAACTGAAAGTGTTGTGGTTTCCTCCCTGTTCTTCAGCCTTGGCCTCCTGTTTCAGAATCTGTGTTTTCTAACCCAGCCGCCCTCAAGACTCTCTCTTTGGTTCATTCTCCTAAAAAGCCCCTTCCTACCCTTCTTCTACAGAGTTCTATATGTCAAATCTCCATTCGTATGATTGCATAATTTTGATCTACTCAGCTGTTAGCCTGTTTGAATATTGAAAACACTTTTGTTTTGTTTTTTTGTTGTTGTTGTTGTTTGTCATCCAGAAATGCTTTGGAGCCTCCATCTCGTTTCCTTAAGTCATGCTGTTTTCATTATGCCTAGCTGAGATTCCCCCCCCTCCCTCCGCCGCTAATACTTATAGCAAGGATTAAATGGTTAAGGAAGGAATGATTTTTAAACTCAACAGTCAGTAATCTGGTGTTTGCTTATTTGTAGAGAAATCAGAATGTGTGGTATAAGTCATTCAAACATATTCCTGCTAGAATAAGTTCATCAAGTTGTAGATTTTTTTTTTTTATTCCAATGTACCTGGTGTATGCTTAGTAGTCATTTGCTTCCCGGTGAATTGTTTTTCTTTTCAGAACTTCTGTCAGAGGAAATTTACTAGAAGTTACCAGAAGTGATTATGTAAAGAATACTATCATACAAAGTCTCTTAAAGTGAACATTGAAAAATCAATCTGTATAAAACACTGATTTAGATCTTAGGGGCTTTCAAGGAAGTAAACCTAGCCCTTACTTTCCAGAACTTTAAAATCTCCAAACCTGGCCGGGTGTGGTAGCTCACACCTGTAATCCCAGCACTTTGGGAGGTCAAGGCAGGAGGATGGCATGAGTCCAGGAATTTGAGATCAGCCTGGACCACATGGCAAAAAATGTTAAGTATGTGGCCTTGAGGCTGAGTGCAGTGACTCGCGCCTATATTCCCAGCACTTTGGGAGGTCGAGGCAGGTGGATCATTTGAGGTCAGGTGTTCGAGACCCGCCTGGCCAACATGATGAATCCTCATCTCAACTAAAAATAGAAAAATTAGCCAGGTGATAGTGGCACAGGCTTGTAATTGCAGCTACTCAGGAGGCTGAGGCAGGAGAATCACTTGAACCTGGGAGGCGGAGGTTGCAGTGAGCCAAGATTGTAACACTGCACTCCAGTCTGGGTGACAGAGTGAGACCCAGTCTCAAAAAAAAAAAAAAAAATCATGTGGCCTTGAAATCCTTATCCAGGTAAAAGGCAATTGTAGGCAGAATGAAATAACCACAATAATAATTAAAAATGTTCTAATTTGAAAGTCAGGCATGAATGCAGTTTCAAACCCGATTGTTGCTAAACAAATTCAGTCTATCCTAAAAGCTGTTTCTCTTGTCTGTCTGTGTTATCAGAAGAAACAATAGCATTCTACCATCCCAATATCATTCTACCATTGGGTTGAAATGTTGCCATCCTAGGAAAAGACATGGGTTCTTATGAATAAATGATTTAACCTTGAGCCAGCTTTAGCATTGTTTGGGAGCAGTGTACATACGTGTACCATATCCCACCTTTCCTCTGTGAAATGCTGCAGTACTATCTGGTGCTTTGAAAACGTGCCCCACAGGAACGTTTTGGGGAAAAATCGCCTATTTCGAAGTTTCATTGATTGTAGTCATGTAAAGCAACTGATTGCCTCTACCCTTTACTTTAAGAAACTTTCCTAGCAAAATACCCCTCCATTTGCCTCTGTAATGAACTGTGTGGTCAAGGATGTTAAATGACTATGCACAAAAAGTTAAATCTTTTCTCACTGTCTGCCCGTTTGTGTTTCAGGCATCCTGACAAAAACAAAGATCCTGGAGCAGAAGACAAGTTCATTCAAATCAGTAAGGCTTACGAGGTATTGTGTCCAGCTTTGTTGGGGTTTTTTTGTTTTTTGATTTTTGTTTTTGAGATGGAGTCTCACTCTGTCGCCCAGGCTAGGGTGCAGTGACACCATCTCTGCTCACAGCAAGCTCTGCCTCCCAGGTTCAAGCAATTTTCCTGCCTCAGCCTCCCAAGTAGCTGAGGTTACAGGCACCTGCCACCACACTCAGCTAATTTTTGTATTTTTAGTAGAGACGGGATTTCACCATGTTGGCCAGACGGGTCTCCAACTCCTGACCTCAGGTGATCCACCCGCCTCAACCTCCCAAAGTGCTGGGATTACAGGTATGAGCCTCCACACCCAGCCTTCATGTCCAACTTTGTGATGCATCCATTAGCTCTTATAAAATATGCCTTAGGAAGTGATGAGTTTCATAAAGTTCTCAGAAAGGTCATGTTCCCCATGCCCTTGACCCAGTTTCTAGATTGTAATAAAGAGAAAATATTTGGCCACATCCTATATATTGAAACAAGTGCCTGAACACTTCAGCTCTTGGAAAAACTGTCCTATAAGGCTTTAACTAGAATTGTAGAATTACCCTGAATATGTCTGTATGTGTCTCTATTGCCTTCTTAGAAATTTACATTAAAGAATTACATACCAATTTGCCAATGTTTGTTAAAGTGGCACAAGGTGCCGGGCATGGTGGCATGTGCCTATAGTCCCAGCTACTAGGGAGGCCGAGGCTGAAGGATCGCTTGAGTCCAAGAGTTCTGGGCTGTAGTGTGCTATGCCGATCAGGTGTCCATACTAAGTTCAGCATCATTATGGTGACCTCCTGGGAGCTGGAGACTACCAGGTTACCTAAGGAGGAGTGAACTGGCCCAGGTCGGAAACGGAGCAGGTCAGAACTCCCAGGCTGATCATTAGTGGGATCTCACCAGTGAATGGCCACTGAACTCCAGCCTGGGCAACATAGTGAGACCCCATCTCTTAAAAATAAAAATAAAAAATAAAGTGGCACAAGGTAACAAATACATTTAAACACAAGATTTTCAACAATTTTCCAACATGTCACCTTAAGTGGGTTGGTCTGGAATATGCATAAAGAAGTCAGTGGCTTCCTGATTTGTGTAGGGAATGCCCTTTAACAGACAGTGCTTAGCTCATAGAAATGACACATCATCATCCTAAAACAGATTCCTGGATTTTAGACCTCAAAGTTATTTTTTTTTTTTTTTATTTTTTTTTTTTATTGCACTTTAGGTTTTGGGGTACATGTGTAGAACATACAATATTGTTGCATAGGTACACACGTGGCAGTGTAATTTGTTGCCTTCCTCCCCTTCACCTATATCTGGCATTTCTCCCCATGCTATCTCCCCACACCTCCCC
>PVKP010034091.1:0-24495 GCA_004027715.1 Plecturocebus donacophilus | reverse complement strand
AAAAAAGTAAGAGCAAACCAAATTTAAAATTAGCAGAAGGAAAGAAATAAAAATCAGAGCAGAACTCAATGAAATAGATACTAAAAAAGCAATACAAAGGATCAACAAAACAAAAGATTGATTTTTGAAAACATAAAATTGATGAACTGTTAGCTAGCCTGGCCAAAAAAAAAGAGAAAACCCAAATAAATAAAAAATGGAGATATTACAACTGATAATAAGAAACAAAAATGGAGATATTACAACTGATAATACAAAATTATACATAATCATTAGCTATCATGAATAACCATATGCTAACAAATGAGAAAACCTAGAAACAGTGAATGAATTTTTAAAAACATACAACATACCAAGAATGAACCATGAAGAAACAGAAAAACTGAATAGCCCAATAGCTAGTAATGAGATTGAATCAGCAATCAAGTCTCCCAGCAAAGGAAAGCCCAAGAGTGAAAGGCTTTACTGAGAAATACTACCAAACTTAAAGAAGAACTAACACTAGTTCTCAAACTATTCTAAACAATTGAAGAAAAGGAAATTTTTTCTAACTCAAATGAGGCTAACATTATCCTGATACCAAAACAAGACAAAACAAAAAAAGAAAAAACTACAGGCCCATATCCCTAATGAACATAGATGCAAAAATGCTCATTAAAATGCTAGCAAACTAACTGAAAACAGATCAAGTGGCATTTATTCCAGGGATGCAAGAATTGTTTAATATATGCAAATCGATAAACACAATACACCACATCAACAAAATGAAGGACAAAAACCATATGTGCATCTCAATAGATGCTGAAGTAGCATTTGATAAAATTCAATGTTGCTTCTTGATAAAAACTTTCAACAAATTAGGCATAAAAGGAAAACACCTTAACATAATTAAGACCATATGTGACAATCTCATAGCTAATATCATACTAAATGGGGAAAAGCTAAAAGCCTTTTCTCTAAGAACTGGAACAAAGTAATGATGCCCACTTTCACTACTCTTATCCAACACTGTACTAGAAAGTCTATGCAGAGCAATGAGACAAGAGAAAGAAATAAAAAGCATTCGAATTGGAAAAAGAGAAGTCAAATTTCCTCTATGCAGATGACATAATCTTATAGATAGAAAAATCTAAAGACTACCAAAGAACTCTTAAACATAAAAAAATCAGTAGTGTTTTTATAAATGATCTAGTTGAACAAGAAATCAAGAAATCAATCCCATTTACAATAGCTACAAAAATAGAATTCCTAAAAAGAAATTTAACCAAGGAGGTGAAAAACCTACCTCCACAACAGAAACTACAAAACACTGATGGAAAAAATTGAAAAAGACACAAGCAAATGGAAAGACATCCTATGCTCATGGGTTGGAAGAATTAATATTGCAAAAATGCCCATAGTACCCACAGCAACCAACAAATTGAATGCAATATCTACCAAAATACCAATGTAGTTTTTCACATAAATAGAAACAATTCTAAAATTCATATGTAACATATGAAAAAGAGCCATAATAGCCAAAGCAATCCTGAGTAAAAAGAACAAAGCTAGAAACATCACATTACCTGACCTCAAAATATACCACAAAGCTGTAGTAATCAAACTAGCATTGTATTTGTATAAAAACAAGCACATATGCCAGTGGGACAGAATAGAGAACCACCCAGAAATAAATACATATATGTAAAGCCAACTGATTTTTGACAAAGGCGCCAAAAAGATACATTGGGGAAAGAACACCTCCTCTAATAAATGTGTTGGAAAACTATATCCTTGTGTAGAAGAAGAAAACTAGACCCCTATCTCTCATCCTATATACAAATCAACTTAAAATTGATTAAAGATTTAAATGTAAGACTCAAAACTATAAAACTACTAGAAGAAAACACAGGGGACATATTCAGGATACTGGTCTAGTCAATGATTTCATGGTTAAGACTTCAAAATCACAGACAACTATAACCCCAAAAGACAAATGAGATTATATTAAACTAAAAGCTTTTTCACAAAAAAGGAAGCAATGAACGAGGTGAAGAGAAAACCCATTGAATAGTAGAAAATATTTGCAAGCTATACCTTTAAAAGGCACTAGTATCAAGAATATACAAGGAGCTCAAACAACTTAACAATAGTAAAATAATCTTATTAAAAAGTGGGCCAAGGACATGAATAGACATTTCTCAAAAGACATACAAACAGGTACATGAAAAAATATTCAGCATCTCTAATCATCAAGGAAATGCAAATCAAATGGTAGTTTTATCCCAATTAGAATGGCTACTTATATTAAAAACACAAAAAAATAACAGATGCTGGTGAGGTGCAGAGGAGAGGAAATTCTTATACTCTGCTGATGGGAATATAAGTTAGCACAACTACTATGGAAAACAATATAGAGATTTCTCAAAAAACTAAAAATAGAACTACCATTTGATCCCACAATATCACTACTAGGTATTTATCCAAAGGAAAAAAAAATGTGTGTATCAAAGAGATACCTGCACTCACGTTTATTTTGACACTGTTCACAATAGCAAAGATATGGAATCAACATACATGGCCATTGATGGAAGAATAGATAAAGAAAATGTGGCATATAAACACGATGGAATATTATTCAGCCACAAAATGAATAAAATTCTGTCATTTGCAGCAACATAGGTGGAAATGGAGGTCATCATATTAAGTGAAATAAGCCAGGTGCAGAAAGATAAATATTGCATGTTCTCACTCATATGTGAGAGCTGAAACAGTTGATTTCATGGAGGAAGAGTAGAGTGATGGTTACCAGAGGCTGGGAAGAAGGGGAGGGAAATGAATAGAGATTGTTTATTGGTTACCAACATACAGTTAGATAGAAGGATAAGTTCTACTGTTTAATAGCACAGTAGGGTGACAATAAACCATTATGTATTTCAAAATAGCTGGAAGAGTAGAAATGTTTCCTACAAAAAGAAATGATAATTATTTGAGGTGGTGGACATCCTAAGTACCATGATTTGATCGTTTCACATTATATGCAAATATCACATGCACCCCATAAATATGTACATTATATGTCAATTAATTTTAAAAAGTCTCTTCTAATATTTCTAATAAACTTGGTGCTCCAGGAAGATATGCTTTATTTAGCATAACATCATGTACATACCCTGCATGTGTGTATCCCTGAGCATATGTGCAGATTTGTTTTGAAATCATAAACCATGTAGGATAAAATGGAAACTCTTCACCTTGCCAATTAAAACCCATCGTGATCTGGCTGCTACCTACCAACCCAGCTTCACTTCTGTTACTGCCTTACTTACAATATATATCGTAAGCATATCAAACTTCTTGTTAGTCTTTAAATCACCTGTCCTATTTCATACCTCTGTAACTTTGCATATAGTTTCCTTTGCCTGAAATACCCCTCCTCATCGTCTATCAGGTAAAAACGTACTCATCTTTAGTCTCAAAAAATTCATCCTTATGGAAATATCCCGCATTATCCCAGGCAGAAATAAAAATTCATTCTCCACTCTCACTGTTCTTTATACCAAGTCTACACTGTGTCAATTATTTCATTGTATTTTAATAACCATCATTTGTTTATAAAAATGTATTTTTTAAATTTCCCATCATTATCACCTAGCACGGCACATATTTATTAATGTATAAATATTTGTTGAATGAGGCATTTTGGGCCCAGTAATTTAAAGACACAGGAAAACACCCTCTAAGCACTCAATTTCTAAGATTACATTTGATATTTTCTTAGAGGTACAAGGACCTGCTTTACAGAACTTTACACAGAATGGATGTGAAAATTTTCATACCCACCCTGCAAAACCCCCTGAAGTTCCTAAGGCTCTGTGACTGCTCAGACTCACTGACCTTTGTTTTCTCTGAACTGTGAACATACAGACCTCTAAAAGAGCCTTCAAACGCCTCATTTTCCATTGAGAAAAACCAGGCAGTCATGAAGTGAGAGAATAAATCTTCAAAAGCTGAATCTTTACCTATTGATAACATAAAACTCTCTTTTGTAGGTTGGGGGAAAAAATTGGACAGATAGCTATTTCAAATGTTGCATAAATCCAATGATAATAGTTTCTGCTCATCTGCCATGTGATCTGTCTTTTGTGCTCTGTTGAAAGACATCACATGATGAAGTGGACCCTGGCAAGGGCAGCTTGCAGAAGGGCAGAACTTTAGACCTGGGAAAGCTAATGAAAATGCAGTAAACCTGAGACATACTAAAACAATATGTAAATATGTAAATGTGTGTGCCTAAGTAGGTATACCCTTTTTTTTTCTTTTCAGTTTTCATGTTCTTTGGTGGCATTGTTTTTGGAATAAGACAAACCTAGGTTTGAACCATGACTCCACCATATATTTGCCCTCTTAAACACGAGCAAGTTAGAGTTAATCTTTTTAAGCTTTTATTTTCTCAACTCTAAAAATACCTCTGTTTTTCATCACTAATATACCTATAAGTAAACACACATACCCTACGTTTGTATTTAAATTAATTAGAAACATACGTATAGTTTCTTACTTTGTCATGATCATATATATTGGTCTAGACAATGTCTCAAAAATACAGCAAGCCTGAGATAAATAATTTGACACTCTTCAGAATAATTGAGCACATTACTTACTGACTTACTAGGGAGTGCAATGGGGAATGAGGCAAGAACTCACCATCTGGCCTTTCTGTCTTCCCACCCCAAAAAGCCCCTGTGGTACAGGAGCAGAGTTCTAGCACCACACTTCGGAAAACACTGAGCTAAGCCAATGCCCTTTATTTCTAAGAAAATAGACTCAAGTAGGATATGTTGCCCAAATGCTAATTTGGGCAGCAGACCAGAACATCTGATTGCAGGAGAATTTCCTGATAGGCAGAACACCTCCTATTTATGTCACAGATCCACTCTCCACTTCTTTCCATCCTGTGTTGTCTCAAGAAGGGGAAGAAGAAGGTTGACCTTTAAGGACAGAAACAAAAGGCTTCCTTATCTTCCAGCTTCTAGCTGGGTTCTGTCATAAGGAGGACCAGTAGGAGATGGAAGGGGGAGATGAAAATATGGTTGGGATATAGCTTCCCTGGCTGCCTTTGTATGGAATTACTCGGGTTTGGCTGCATCCTTAGTCTTAAGGTCATATAGCTCCTGTCAGGTCACTCTCCCCAGGGGGCTTCCCCATTCTCTGGGTTCTGATGACTATTCCCACCCTTTCCTTTTCTAAACTAGGGGTGATAATAGCAGCCTACTGCTCCTACACTGAGAGAGTGTACTGTATTATTCCTTCTAATTTTCCTCTACTCTGCTGGCACCTTTGTAAAGAGTCCATTTATTAAACTTTCTTCAGCTTACCCAATTTGAATCTGCCATTGATTTCCTTTTGGGGCCATAACTGCAGAGCTCTTAAGAAGTATAAATGCCTGGGGGCTTTCAAAAGCTACACAGGTGATTCTAGTTTATAGTTGGAGTTAGAAACCTCTATAGTAAACCTTGATGGTGATTTTTGTTGTTAAGTCACCAGTGTATACACACACATTCACATTCCCTGTTAGAATGGTAGAGCCTTCACCAAATGTGAGGAAATGTCATGAGCTATGTTGACTAGATTCTGGTGAGCTATGGTTTTTGCAAGCTACCATTCAGGCTGACATACAGATTGATAAATGTGCAAACTCTTAGAATCAAGCAGCCTTGTAAACACATTCAAAATATTTATTTTCAGGCTGTTTCTTTCTTCTTCTAACACCCAAATGTCAATTTTAATGGATGCCACATCTCCATGTATTGATTGGTTCATCTTGATTTTTTAAGGTTCAGTTTGGCTGCCCAGGAAGATTTTTCTGGCATTTGAAACATTTATAAAAATTGTCTATTTGAGAGAGGCAGAAAGGGAGATGAGGTAGGTGGGGGAAAAGAAAAAAAAATCCCATCTTGTCTAAAGTAAAACATAGTTTGTTGCCAAGATTTCATTAATTCAATAAATAAAAATACAAGTAAGCTCCAACTTCAACAAGCTCGAGTTTCCCTCCTAGCTGTGAAACCACAGCACCCCAATGGCTTCTAAATATGTCAACACATCCCTTCTCATCCCAAACTCACCAGTGTGGAGAACATGATTTATGAGGTTGTCTGACTATCCTTGAAAGAGGTTTTAAATATTTTACTTTTATAATAAGTGTAGTTCCTTCATTCCATGGTAAATGATTGTGGGTTCTTAGAGACAAGAGCTAATTTCTGGAAGAAAAAAAAACCTAAACTTGGAAGAGATCTGCGAATAGCTCTGTGGCACCTTATGAAGTGTGAGCTAATTACTGGCCCTAAGTTGCCTAGTAAACGGTCTTTGTTTGGGAAGGTTAAGTTTCATCTCGATTCCAAAAACTCAGAGCCAGACAGGAAAAAATGATGGTGTCTGTGGCGAGGCTGGTAGTGCTGCCTGCCGACTGGTTATTTGGAAAGGTTTTAGAAGATGTGTTATGAGGCATGGTAATGTGTGTCATTTTTCATGACTTAAGTCAAAGGATTTAGCAGATTGAGTCTGCAGACTTGAAGTTGGAAATGGAAATTATCAGATAATGTGTGAGCTTTGCATCCCACTGCTGCCTCGACTTTCATGCCATCAGAGACGGAGGAAGAGGGCACTATTTTTTGGACTGCAGAATGTAACCAAGTTAGAAGAGGGGAAATTTGGCTCACCTAACTTTAAATTTATGTTTATATACAAATTGAGTTTCAGTTGTAGAAAAAGTTCCTCCATTTAGAAGTTGTTAATGAAGAATATGCATGTTCTAAAATAGGTCAAAGTTGAGGCATCTCTCATTCTAGGAAAGAAGTAACCCTTTAAAAAAATGGAATGTGCAGTGCCTTTCCCCTGAAGTACTCTTTCTGTTCTGGTTTCTTGAAAATTTGTGTTCAAGGGCAATTGAGTGTAAACTTAACTCTCCTTACCAAGGATTCTTAGTTTCAAGTAATGGAAACTCACTCAAACTAGTGTAAGCCAAAAAAAGCAGCATTTCTTATAACGACACTTAGGTATCTCATGGAACTCAACAGGCCAAAGTGAGTTCAGACTTAGGAGAGATCAGAAACAGAAGCCAGAAAGCCGTGGAAAATCAAAGCACCTGCTCTCTCTGAATGCCTTTCCGGTCTCCTGATTTACCTTTTCACTCCATTCTGTTCTCTCACCTTGTCTTAAAGACCATCTTTCCCTCTTTATTAGGTCCAAGCCTGCAGCTGATCATTCCACAGTGTCTTCGATTCCCAGATCTACAGCTCTTTAATTTGTGTGACCAGCCAAGGTCACAAATTAGCCAGCCCTCAGAGAGCACATGCCACAGTCTAGACTCTAAGCAGTTTATATGTTATATTAACTTATTTAGTCCTCTCATCTAAACTATAATGTTTATACCCATTTTACAGATAAAATTGAGGCCAAGCAGCTCAATGACACATCTAAATTCCCACAGCAAATAAGTAGTAGATTTCAACGTCAAATCCAGGCAGGCTGGCTGAAGACTCTGTGCTCTTAACCATTGCTGATCTGCTTGCTCTGTCCTGGCACCACACCCAAGAAGAGAGAACAGAGTTGGCTTTTATCCACTTGAATAATACCTCTTGGATTGAGTGGCTATCCCACTCCAATCAGCCCTTCCCTGGGTGGTGATGGGACCTCAACAGGGCCACATGGGACCATATGAATTTTAGGGTCCACTATGGTGATGAGAAACCAGTTTTCAGGGATTGGGGAATGGAGATTGGAAGGATAGTAACAATGCCTTCCACATTACACTATGAGGATGCTTATTCTTTCTGAGACAAGTCATGGGATACTGTGGCAATAGAGAATTGAAAGTCATTAAAATTTTTGAAACAAAGAAAATTTTCCTGGGCACGATTATTTTCACTGAGGCAATTCTGTATGTGAGTGGTTGTTTCACTTCTCTCTAGAAGTCTCTAGAGATGAGGATTTTAAGTTCCCCACTTAGCACTTCTTCCAGGTTCTTGCAGTCTGGGACTTATTCTCCTAGTCCAAACTAAATCTCTCTAATGGCAGCTGAAATTGATTTCTTTGTCTTGCTTTCAGGGTAAACTCTACCACAAAAAAAACAACATGAGGATATTCTGAAGTAATTCTGTTCTTTGGCTGAGTGTCACACTGACTTAATTAGAAAATTTTATCAAAGGACTAATGACAAAGGCATTATAAAGTTCCTGGAATTATGTGTCTGGAAAGAGTTTTATAATATATGTGTGTGTGTGTGTGTGTGTGTGTGTGTGTGTGTGTATGAGTACATGAGTGTGAAAAACATTCCAAATCTGAGAGAACATTGGCTTCATAGCAGAAATGATAAGGAAGATAAAACTGTGAACTAAGAAATAGGCATTTTTTTTTTGGATACATGTTTTTGACCCTCACCCCATAAATGCCCTAATGCATGAGACATTGGCGTATGTGGAAATTTTGATGCATTTAACACTTTCCTAATACAAAATTCCATTGAATGTGTATAATATTCTGCCATGGCAAATAACCAAAGTAAAATGAAAAATCAAACAAGATATGCTCATTCTGTTCTAAATTATCCAAAGACAGTTTCAGCTCACTCTCTCCTTCCCAGAATTTCCTAGTTTTTGCTGCTAATATAGTAGTTATCTCAGCTTTTGTAGGCCTCAAATATTTTAAGCAGTTCTCATCTCCCTTCTACTGCAACCAAATGATTAGCTGGTGGGTTAACCCTGCTTCCACCCCAACACACACATGTGCACACGTGCACACGTGCACACACACACACACATACACACAAGCATGCACATACACACATACATTTCCCGTATCTATTCCTTCCCATTTTCCTTTCAATCTTGATTTGGCCTATTCTGCTCCAGGTTCAACCTGTAACAATAAGCAGCCTCTTAGTCATTCTAGGCCTTGTTTTCACTCCCAGAAGACAGCAGTGGCCATCGGCTTCCAGAGGTAGAATTTCTGTCTCATTTCTCCATCATAGCCTCTCATTAGCTTGTAGAACCAATAGAAGTTGCAACTCAGTAACCTCTCAAAGGTCTGTGTATTAACTAGAAAATTTCAGTTCATGCCATACCTCCACCTGTGATTTTCACTCCAACTCTATGAAGCAACCTGCTTTCCATTTCAGTTACTGTTGAGAATCCCATCTGGTAAGCAATACTTACCAGAGACACTAAATGCATGAATTATGAATGAAGCCACTGTTCTACTGGAGTGGGAAACAACTTCAACCAGTGATAATCTCCACAAAATGCAAAATACTGATTCCAGGTCCATTCTACTCCACACCACCTGGAATTAGAACCTGTTGATCAAGTGCTCTAGAGACCAAGCAAGGATTCTTTAACCATCGAGATGGCTGCATGGCAATGCACTGGAAATATTTGATTTATTCATTCAACAGATACTTATTGTGTTCATGAACAGAGCTACTACTTCAGGTTCTTGTGTTCTTTCCTCCCACTCGCTGGAGGTATTTGCTGAAGATCTCAGTGGGAGTTGGGGACTGAGAATTTCAAGAGTAGTGGGTGAGAGGCTACAGCCAACCCCTGGTAGAGCAGTCTCAGTGGCTGACCATGCTCTCCTCCACACAGATGCCCCCACTGTTCTATTATACCAGTGGTTTCCTTTGGATGTCTCTTTCATTGGCCCCTTTACCTCTGTCTTCTCTGTTAGCCAATGTCCCTACTCCAACACCTCTTTCTTTTGCTCTTCTGCCTCTCACTAATGCTAAGGGTTCTCCTTGCCCTCAGTACTTTCCACTCACAAGAAAAGTTAATTGACCCAACCAATTGAAACTTCTCCTCTTCCAGAATTTTTTTTCCACAAAGCACAATGCTTAAAGGGGGCAACATTTAGCTCATATGAATGAATTGCTATTAACTGAATTTTAGTATTTATGCCTTGGCTGAGAATGGAAGGGTTGAGCTACAAGGGGATTTTTGGCTGATGGAAGCCTTCCTGAGGTAGCCCAAGACAACTTAAAGAGTCAGCAACCTTTCTGCCTACTTCCAGGGTCAGCTCTGAAGGAAAGTTTCCTTGTACCCTAAAGAAGGCGCAGAGGCTAAGTAACCTGTGTTGTCTACAAAGTTGATTCCTTGGATTTGTTTTAAACCTTAATCTGTCTCCAGCCTAAAGTTCTCTGCCAATAATAGAGAAGTATTTTTCTTTAAGACTTAGTGGGCTTAGTGTGACCACATTGGCCTTGACTTTCATGTCACCAGGCACAGTGGCCCATTGTAAGAGGGGCTGGCTGCACAGCTGGTGCCACTCTGTTTGTGTGGATGGTGGCTTCGTAAAAGACACACTCTCTAGGAATGTGGGGAAGGGCTATACCAATCATTCAAGCCAGCCGTATGGGGTGGTGGGTGCAGCACACAGTATGGGGAATCACAAGTCCTAGCTTTCCCTCTCTCCTCTGTTCCTTCTGGGGCTGACCTTTCCAAGGCATTTCCCTTTTCTGTGTCTCAGGTTGCTCATCGGGGTTTGGAGGATCCCAAACTCTTAAGTTTTCCTGCAAGCTTTTAGATCCTGAGAGTCCTTGAACTTTCCTCTTAATCCAGTCTTTATGACTCTGGTTTCACCAGAAACTCTTTGTGAGGAACAAGGGCCAGCTGTGGGAGGCATCAGAGAGAAATCTCGAGTCAAACCTAGGGCACAGGGCACAGGGATGGACCATGCACAGAATGCCTGAAGCTCATGAGTTTCAGGTTTCTAGAGGCCTGGCAGGTAGGCATGTAGTGTATGATGCAGCTAAATCTAGGACAATAGGAAATGATGAGACTCACTATAAACTGGAGAAGGCACTTCCCACCTAAAGGCACTCTAATTCTTATCATTTAAACACAGTGCCTGTCACACAGAATTAACCTGTGGGCTGGATTGCACTCACAGGCAGCAAGTTTGAGACCCAATGTCTTCTCCAGAATCATGGTAAATACCTTTTCTGAAGCAGCCAACTTGTCTGTCACCAAGAAAATTTTCTTTTAGGAGCTTCAGGTCAGTGAGTTCCATTTCAATCAGATGCTTCCTATGGCATCTAAAAGCAGAGAGACAAACAGGATAGAATGTGCAGGAAGGAGCTTAAAAACTCTCTACCCATCTGAATCACGTCTGTGTCCAACATTAATTTCAAAGTTGGTTGTGCTGCTGAATTGAAAACCTTATCTGCAGCCAAAGTGATCTCCAAGTGCCTTCCAAACTATGTAGTCTCTGGGAGCTGGGGAGAGTCTCATAGGATTGTGGCTTTTCAGATGAAAGAACAGCAGGCAAGAAAGGAGACTTCTTGCTAAGCCCCATTAACGTTTTAATAGAGCTTAAAGCAATAGTCCTCTTTGAAAATGCTTTATTCACAACTGACCAATTGTCATTAGATATAGTTACATTCCACGGCATCTTATTGGAAGGAGCTTTTTGAACCACCTCCCCAAGCATTCATAGTAAATTCCTAACAGATGATGTCATAACAGGCCGTTACAATCCATAACATGTAGATACTATTAAAGTAATGCATGTGACTTTTTGATACTAAAACATCTAATTTTATTGTGAAGTTTGCTATAAAACCTGCTATGATGTATTTAACAATATGAAAGCGTTTATTCTTTAATATTGGAGTCATACTGCCCCCATGAAGCCTGTTACTCCTGCCATTAATGAAAATTGCCAAATCTATCAGTTCTACTTTTAAACACTTCCGTAAGAGATTTTTCTTCTTTCCTCTTCTTGCATTTCCTTTTTTTTTTTTTTTTTTGCTATGAAAAAGCATATGTTCTAAAGCTATAAGTAACTGAAAACCAGCAATATATGCTCAAAGGCTGAAACCTAATACTTACAATAAGCTGATCCAATAAGAAATGTCTCCAGGGTGACCCTAGTTGTGAAGTAGGAACCCGTGTGGTTGTTAGTCCTAGCTGAGAAGGTCACCACTCATCAGGAACCTGTAGATTAGGATTCTCAAATAGAAACTTGCCTGACATCAGCAACTTTCCACTTACTTGATACAAAGGCAAAATAAATATAAAACCTGTCTTTACTGCATCACGTTCCATTGGCTTTACAATTGTCATATATGGAAATTATTCTGCAATTTATGTGGATTCTGTGATATATATGAATTCTATAATTTCTGTAAGAAGATTTGAGTTTTGAGGTGGTGGCCCTATTTTAATCTCTATTACTATAGCAAACATTAAATTTCCTAATCCTTCAGATAGGAATTGTTGTCATAAATATGTATTTCTAAGACCTAATAAGATCCACACATCTTAATATGCAGACCAATGCCAAAAATGAGAAGCAAGCTGGTCTTCCCTAGAAGAAGCCATAAAATTCAAACAATGGAAGGGACTTGACTAAGTATGCCACCAAATTGCTAACCTTGGACTTCTAGGGAATGTGTGTATGTTGGGAAGAAATTTAAACTTCTCATAAGACCTTTGGGTCCAAACATGTCTGTGTATTCTATCAGTTACACATGAATTTACTGTAACTAGATCCTCTTTTAAAATACAGACATTCCTCAGAAGGGTTAAATCTATGGATTATTCATTTTTTGCATGTTTTTCTTTGCTTTAGTAATTTTTAGAAGAGTCTCTTTAATTCAGTTACCAAATAATTTAATGAGCACCTATTAGTTATGAAATAGAGTACTGTGTTCATTTGGAAGTTATGAAAACAGATGCTGTCCTCTTCCCCTTGACAGCTCCTCAGAAGAGAGGTTGGAGGGTCCTAGCAAGAGATTTCAAGTACTTCTTGTAACAGGCTCCATCCTGTTCCTCCTCACCTTCTAGAACCCTCTGGATCTTTTCTGCTGTTCCTATGGCTTGTACCGATAGAGACATTTGATGTTCATATTCTTTCCCAAGTCTTGTTTTCCATCTGTAATCTCTCAATCTAATGGCTCTACATACTGCAGCCATAGACCAGCACTGCTTACTCTCCCTGTTCTAGAATTTCACCTGGACCAGTGCTCTGGGCTTCCATTTGCCAAGAGGAATGTTCAGATGGCAAAGACTCTATTTCTGTAGCTCCAGCACTGCACAACCCAAAGGTTATCATTAGAAGCACCTACTCATTTCCCATGCTAGTAAATCTGTGGGGTACTGTAGTTTTCTTCCCTCTCATCATTCATTGATCAACTCAGCACTCACTTCCTGAAAACTGGAGAGTTAACTGACCAAGAGTTTGGAAGAAGAAATGGGCATGCTTGGCTCAGGCTCCTCTTCTTCCTTTTCTCTTCACCCACCTGCCCACAGAAAGATGTGTCTGTCTGTTTGTGGGCCATGGAATAAAGACCTGCCCCTGGGGGCAAGGCTGCTGATTTCATGGGGGACATCAGATTTATGGCAGCAGAGGGTTAGCAAGCCCATCTGGCCCCACACCTAGGCCATATCCTTTAATCCAGCTCTAATAAGTAAAAATCTGATAGTAGGATCTCTACTTGTCCAACTTCTGTGCCTACTACCTCTTATTCTGAATTCTGGCAAGAAAGAAGGCTGTTATTCTTTGGGTTCCCTAAAACCCAAGCACTTTGACACTTCCTATGCTATAGGTGGTACCTACTCCACCCCTCCCCACCATGCTCCAGGTCTGCCTCTTGTAGCATTTACTTGGAGACATTTTCCCTAAAAACAGGTGCAGAGTTATTCCACAGGCCCCGGAATAGCTCTGGGCAGTGCCCTGCCATCCAACCCAGTTTCTTACAAGAGAAATGCTTCTTTTTGGACACAAGTAGGCAGAGAGTGAGCTCATTAAATCCATACCAATTTAATGTTAGAAAAGTAACACTACATTTCCTCCTTCAGAACTATTTGCATTGATTTCCAAAGAGGATGGATGACATAAGGAATTAAATAACTCAAAGTGATGAGTAGTAATGGGAAAATTTCACGTGTACCTGAGGCAGATATTTGGGGACAAATCCAATCACTTCTCACTGGAGAGAGAGGGCCCAGGCAGGAAACATAAATAGCTGAAGATTCCAAGTCTAAGAAAACCACTAGCTTGAGTACGGTTACCAGCAACTGGTATTTGATGTCAGCATTAAGAAGTAATAGAGAGTGGAAGAGATTCAGTCAAACTTAACATTTGTGGACAGTAAATAGTTTAGGTCAGTTTGCAACAAGAGGAGAAAGCAATTAAAGTGACACAGCCCCTACCTAATGTCAGTTAATAGATCTTTTGTATTTTCAAGAGAAAAAACAGAAATGTATATTTTTATGCAAAAATGCATTCTCCTTTCAATGTTAGCCACTAACTCATTAAGAAAAGAAGATTAGGCCGGGTGCAGTGGTGCATGTCTGTAGTCCCAACACTTTGGGAGGCCAAGGTGAGTGGATCATCTGAGGTCAGGCGTTCAAGACCAGTCTGGCCAACATGGTAAAACCTTGTCGCTACTAAAAATACAAAAATTAGCCAGGTGTGTTGGTTCACACCTGTAGTCTCAGCTACTCAAGAGGCTGAGGCAGGAGAATCATTTGAACCCAGGAGGTGGAGGTTGCAGTGAGCCCAGATTGCACCACTGTACTACAGCCTGGGCAACAGAGCAAGATTCCATCTAGAAAAAAAAAACAAGATCAAACAACAACAACAACAAAACCTTGTGTGGGTGACTGTTTACAAGATGTCTGAGATTGTTCTCAGGATTACACGGTGGCATTTGCCTGCTCTAGCCATCACCAAGTCTTTCCTCAGCCCCTCCTTCCCTTCCACATGAAAACCTTCAAGGAAATAAGCATAGACTCATTTTCAATAAAATGAATTCTGACTATCCTGAGAAAGGGTTGCTTCTCAGCCATGTACAGCTGTTACTATCACCTTCAATGTGCAATATGACTAGTTACTTCTGATATCACTATTTTAAAAAGCTAAACTATGCCAGAGGAAAAAAATGCTGAAATTATTATCAAATTCAGACTTTCTCAAAGCACACAATTTTCTGCTATAGACTGTAACATCTTTAGAGTTTAAAACACCTGAAAAAAAGCTGAGAGGGTGAATACATCTTTCAAGTGACAGCCTTCATCAGCATTCTGGGTGTCTCTCTGTTCTGCCTGCTTCAGATTTTCACCTTGAAACTTAGCAACTTTATTCTTCTTATAGCAACTTACTCCTCCTAGCTAGAATGGGTTCAATAACTTGGTCCAACTGAATCTTTTGAATGTTGATCCTACACTGATCTTATGTCTCAAACAAACTGTAAAAGAAAAGGTAAATTTCCTACTCCATTGGGTACCTGATGACAAGGTGCTTGGCTCTACAGATTTTATTTACAGAGTCACAAGGAAATGCCATCTGTCTGAAAAGTGCTTAAAAAAAAAACAATGTCCATGTGTGTATAACCGGAAGCTGACGATGCTCTTTTAGGACATCAGCAGGGCGCTAGGGCTGTCTGCATGAGAAACTAGCCTACCCCTTGATGTGGGAGAGGTCTCCGCTGCAGAGTGGATGATGCAAGTTGATAAAAACAAAATTAGAGAACAGTGATGACTCCCTGCCATTTCCTCCTGAAAATCCCCACCTGAGGGGAGAACTTTGTAGGGACTAGACTGTTAAATACATTAAATTTATGGAGACAAAACAAGTGGTTTGGGAGTAAAAATCAAATTACTGCAGATCAGAGCCAGTGAAGGGGGTCACACAGCATTTATTGACCAACTTGAGCTGGTTCCTTTCTTCCTCCTCCAGAAGGGGTGAGTTTTCAGCTCAGCGCAACCACCTGCTGCTGTTTTGAGTGTGTGGTTCTCTGCCCTCAGAGCCACTGGCTAGTTAACACAATTCAGCTCTTCAGAAGAGCTGCCCTGCTTTAAAATGCTCAGTCACTCAGATGCTTTTGTTTGTGTCAGAAATTGGTTTCCAGGTACAGAAGCCACCAAACTCAGTAAGCTGGCGTGGATTCCTTCTGGTCCCACTCTTTTCAGTACAGGCTTGAAGGAAGTTTGGCCTGCAATTCAGTTGCATAGGAACAGATAAACCTCTGGTTACCCACAAGCCTGGATGACACATGGTGGGAATGGGGAAGGAATAAAGTAATTTTCAGTTTGGTTTAACAGAATTCAGAGATCGCCGTCTTGAGGGAGTGGATAGCTCAAAAAGACAATGCATCATCATATACTGAATCTGGTGGTTAATTAGAGTGAACAGACAACCTGGTTTGCCCGGAACTGTTCTGATTTACACCTTTTGCTCCAGTGTACTTATTACTAAAAAAAAAAAAAAAAAAAAAAAAAAAGTCCCTGTTTGAACATGTGAATACTTAAAGATATATTCACCAAATGTGAGAAGAAAAGAAGAGAGAAGATGCCTCAATTTTTTCTTGGCTATGATTGTCTTCCCTAGCAAGGGACAATAACAATATTGTTGATGGCTCCATGAAGGTTCTTCAATGCCCTTTAGACCTGGTCTCTGTATCCCTGCCGTTCCTGGCCTCTAACAGCACAGAATAGCATTGCTCCACAGGTGTAAATGTCCTCTCTGTTTTTCTTGCAGACGTCCAATTAGTGTCAAATTTAATAAATAAAAACATGGGATGCTCAGTTAAATTTAAATTTCAGATAGACAACAATAATATTTTTAGTTTAAGAGGTTCAATTCCCAGACCAGACTCAATGTCTTAGTGGCTGTGATCTGTGGACACCCCGTCCTGCTCATGAGCTTCCCTCTGGCGGGTACTGCTTCCCCAAACCAGCTGACGGGGCCCGGACATCAGAGGGGCCCTAGGGTAGCCCCTGCCATCTCTACCGTCTTCCTCCCAGAGTCAAAACATTTTATTTTCCTCAGTAGATGAAAGGTTGCACAGGGAGGCCTGCTCCTAGATGATGGTTACACGAGACAATGATTTTCTGGGAAGAAGAAATACAACGCTTTGGAGAAGTGAACAAATTCTTAGAGTGTTCAATTCTCTGCCTGGAACTTTCAGTTCTTTGCCCTTGTAATTCTTCCCTCCAGCACTAAAGAAGGGGAATGAAGAAGCCCCGGGAGGGTGAGCTGAAGCCATAGTCATTCTTCCCAGTGGGGTTTGGAGAGCAGCTAACCAGCTTCTGATCTGCATCCTTCCATGCCCCAGACACTGTGGTCTGAGTGGTCTGCATGTTAGTTTGCCAGTGTCAGCCTTGAATTGTGCCAGCTTCCACCTGTGGGAAGATTCCAGGGGACAGGTGAATGCATGCGGAAATATACACACATGTACACACTTGTTTGTAAGACACATTTCACACCTTGGGTAAAATGTAGAAGGGGGATACACAGAAGGAAAGAAGGAAAAAGGGAAGAACAAAGGAAGGAGGGAGGGAGAGAGGGAGGGAAAGGGGAAGGAAGCAAGGGAGGGAGGAAGGAAGGAAGGAGAAGGAAAGAAAAGGAAGGGAGGGCAGCAGCATGGATGAGACCCAATGTAGCTTCAATTTAACTGTTTTTCAACTCAAGCCTTTTGTGATTGATTAATGTTTTTGCTCTACTTAAGCGTTTTTCTCTGAAACCAAATTCTGACTGGGCAAATTATTTTAATGAGATGAGTATTGAGAGTTTAGCAATGTGAGTTTAGAACTGGGGAGGGTGGGATTGTTATTTGTCCTGGGCTCCTGACCACAGAGGGATTTTCAGTTCTTTGTCTTCTCAAGCACAGGAGCAAGGGTCCAGAGAAGGGCCTGGACAGCAAGTATGCTCAGACTAGAGGTCAGGTCACTATGTACAAAGTGCAGGAAGCCACCTATTTAGGGATTTCTCATCTAGTTACACTGCAGGGAGATGAAACAAAGTGTTACTTTCTGGGGCTCGGAAATGGATATACCAACCAGGCAAATTCATGGTGGTGGTGGGGTTGCGGGGGGATGGATGAATGTACTTCCAGAAGTAGTGGGGTGAGACCCAGAGGAGCTGTGTTGAAATGGACCCACATCTACCCAAACGCAGAAAGGACCGCCTCTGAACCTTGCCCTAGGGAAAGCACCCCAGGGAAGGGATTGGGGTGTGGAAAGAGTGAGAGCTGAGAGCTAGGGAAGCACTAAGTGAGTTGCCTTCAGGTCTGGCTGTAAACTGAGAGCAGAATCTCAGATACCACACACTTGGACACACATGTTGTGTTCCAAAGTGCAAAGGGATGTCCTAGCATTGAAAGTTCGGCCCCCATGTCATGCATTTTTAATCCTTTTACCAAAGTAATTTGTTAAATATTTTGCTTGGTGAAGCTGGTTTATTATTGTTTTGTAAGACTTTTCAGCTGAGAAAGCCTACAAATCAGAGAAAATCCTGCCAACCCCAGTGCTGAAATTTCTGCTTCACAAAGTTCAGTCTCTAGAAACTGGAAATAGGACCTGCCCCAGGCAAAATTCTGCAGTAAACGTAGTTTGCTTTTTGATTCATGAGCCTGGCCTTTCTTTTCCCTGCTTGCCTGGACCATTCTGATTCCCAAGAATCCCAGCCTTATAGCAGGCTCTCTGACACAGGTTGTTTGAAGCCATCCAGGGTTTCTTCTTGGCTTTAAAATTGGGGTGTCGGATATAAGCCTTATATCTAACAATAGAAGGATGTTTTTCTCTATGGAGAAAGTGGTGGAAGAAACGGGGACCAAAAGATCCACAGCCCCATGAGAAATCATGACTCAGAGTGAGTATCCGTTCCAGCAACAGCTGGGAAGGTCCTGAGAACCCTGGCTGAAGGAATACTTCTTTGAAACTGGAACCTTCAGCTAGAAATAGAGAGCAAATCCCTTGCTTGATTTCTGAGTTTAGTCTCAGAGTGGTCTAGGAAACCCCCTTGTTTTTTTTCTTTTTCTTTTTTTTTTTTTTCTGGCCAGACTTTCAGTTTCTGCCTCTGTGACCGGTCACCATTAAGAGGGGAAAAGAATTATCAGTGGGAAATGTTCATTCTTTTCTTTGCAAATTATACCAACTCCAGAGCAGCACCATGTGATAAGCCAGATGGGGACAGTGTGTATGTGCCCCCAGTAACGGGTGAGTTTCTCTAGAGCACCTGTGTTTCCTTCTTACAACTCTACAGTCGAAGGTGACTTAAGGGAAAGTGATCCAGGGATGGGACTGTCCCCATAATGGTTGCATCCCATCAGAAAGATTGGAGGTGTGCACACATCTGGCCCACCCCTACTCTTGAGCTCCCTCCATTGCACCCTGTGCTGGCCAGGAACTTTGGCCAGATTTCATGGCTGCAGAAAGCTAGGTCACAAACTCTTGAACCTATGGTTCCACTCTGCACCATCAGACACTAATACTTCCAGCCATTTTCTGGGTCTAGCCCCTCCCAATTCATCACTGCAAGCTGGCTCTTAAGTAGTACACACTGGTAGCCTAGAATTGTTCTTTTGGCACCGCTATGGGGAGAGGTGTTGAAAAGAGGCTGGAGCAGATGGAAATGAGATTCCATTACTTTGTAAATGCCTAAATGTCATTTCTTTTTAATGCAACATGAGAGTTTTAGCATGTTTAAAAATTGTCCTAAGCTAATTATAAGGCCCATTTTTGTTAAAGGTGCATACACCTCCCTTGTAGTTGGGGATGTTTTGGCTTTGAGGTTGGTTGCTCTGTGTGAATTCCATCCTAGGCACTGTTTAGGTCTGTTAGTAACCGGCTTAGCACTTGCCAATTTCCTTCCCTGGGTAATGACAGAGACGCTAACACAATAGCAAAGCTGTTAATCCCAAACATGTTACTAATAAGGCAAGCTGTCTTGCTAGAGGTTGCAGAAAAGAGGAGATGGATGTGGAAATGCTAATATGCGAACGAGAGAGCTCTCTCATACCCACGGATTTGCGGATAATGAGGAATGTCCTGCTTTTCTCAAAATGTCACCGCACTTAATCAACTCAGAGCTCCCTCACTAATCACATGCTATCGACTGATGTTTGGTATTTGGGAGGCAGTGAAGGTGAACAGTAAATGTGGATGAGTTCGCTCAATGGATGGCACTGGAAAGATTCTTGCTGGATTCAACTTCCTTAGTCATTTTTGACATACTTCTCTATGTGCTTTATTGACTCTTTGGACACATAATAGACACCATAGCTATATATTTGTGAAAAGAAAATCAATACATGTGCGAATGAAAGCAAACCCACCTCAATCTGGGCTATCATTTCAGAAAAGAGCAAAAGCAGGAAGACCAGTACTGTAAGATTTGGATCAAATGTAGTTTGGAAGCATGGTCTGGCCAAGTTCAAGAGCTCTGAGGAGGTGGAGGAAAAGACAGAAATCATGGAAGCTGATTCCTTCCTTTCCCCAAGGAACAGGTGTAGACAGCTGTGGAGGAGCCACACAAATTCCAGCTTTGATTTGGAAATAGAAGTTGCACTGTGGACAATTGATTAAATCTTTAAGCAGTCTCAAATCCACCTGGCAATCTCCTTGTTAGTAGCCCTGGACATGATTGAAATTTTGTTGTGCTTACCTGATAGATTTGGTGATGAGAGGGGGATAGCCACTGGCCAAACTGATACATCCTGATTGACATGTAGGGTAGTTCTGAAAAGCCATAAGTAATTTCTCAACTTAGCCATACATCAGAATCACTTCAGGAGCTTTAAAATAATATTGCGGCCTGACCTTCACCTCTGGAGATTTGGTTTCACTAGTTTCGTGTGGGCTCCTGAGAACTCCATTTCCCAATGCTTTTTAGATGATTCTGGAGCTCACCTAAGTTTAAGAATTTCTGTTTTCCAGACTTTGGTATTTCACAGATGGGTTAAATTTTTAAATAGGATCTTGACTTACAGCTGTCAACATTTTACTTAGCCAAGTAAGGGAGAAGGAACCAGCACCTGCTGTTTTGGTCTGCTTGGGCTGCTCTAACAAGAATAGTAGGTAAACTGGGTAGCTTATAAACAACAGAAATTTATTTCTCAAAGTTTCAGAGTCTGAGAAGTCCAAGATCAAGAGGCTGGTAAATTTGGTGTCTGATAAGGGCCCATTCCTCATAGTTGATACCTTCTGGCTGTGTCCTCATACAGCTGAAGGACAAACAAGCTCACTTGAGCCTCTTCATAGACAAACTAGTCTCATTATTGAGGGCTTTGCCCTGATTAGGTGACCAATTACCTCATAAGGGCCCTACCTCTTAATCCTATTTCACTGGGGATTATATTTTCATATATCAATTTTGGGGAGATACAAGCATTCAAACATAGCACCTGCTGTCAACATTATTTCATAAATAAAAAGGTGGATTCATGCTAAGGAAAAAAACTGAAAGGACAGATCTTTAAACACATTTATCTTTATAAAGAAATTCACCATGCTGGCTGGGTACAGTGGCTCACACTTGTAATTCCATCACTTTGGGAGGCCGAGGAGGGCGGATCACTTGCAGGAGTTCAAGACCAGCCTGGTCAACATGGTGAAATCCTGTCTCTACTAAACGTACAAAAATTGCCGGGCATGATGGTGCACACCTGTAAGCTTAGCTACTCGGGTGGCTGAGGCAGGAGCATCACTTGAACCCAGGAGGTGGAGGTTGCAGTGAGCTGAGACCATGCCACTGCACACCAACCTGGGTGATAAAGTGAGACTCTGTCTCAAAAAAAAAAAAAAGTCACTATAGCAGCTTATTCACAACATCTCAAAGGTGGTGGAAACAGCCCATTAAGATGAATGGATAGACAAAATGTGATATATACATACAATGCACTACTATTCCTTCTTAAATTCTGTAACATGCCAGAACTTGGATGAAACTTGATGACATTTTTATGCTAAATGAAAGAAGTCAGTCACAAAAGTCCAAATATTAAATGATTCCACTTACATGAGTTTCCTAGAGTAGTTAAATTCATAAAGAAAATATAACAGTGGTTGCCAGGGACTGAAGGGATGAGGAATGAGGAGGTAGCATTTAATGGGCACAGAGTTTTCGTATGGGACGATGAAAGAGTTCTGGAGAAGGATGGTAGTGAGGGTCACACAGCAATGTCAATATGCTTAATGCCACTGAACTGCATACTTAACGACAGATTTCATGCTATGTGTATTTTGCCCCAATAAAACAATTACACCTTTGCTTTTATTCTCTCATTTTGTTGTGCAGATTGGCATTTGAAAGCCACTGCACAGGATGAAGTAGTGTTTGATGTCTTCGAGGAAGGAAGGCCTTTGGGTACAGCCTAGATGACTTGAGTCTAGTTACCTAGGAGCTGTTCATCAGAAAGTCTCTAAACTGCTCCAGAGAGGCTACAACAACCTAACCCATGCTGGGTGATGAAAATGCACTTTGAGATTATTAAAAAAAAAATTAGCCATGTCCCTGGAGAAACAAAACAATCCTCTCAAACATAGACATACCACAGGCCAGGGGTCAACTTGTATATTAAAGTTTTTATATTTTTCATGAACAAAGATGTTTAGAGGATATTTCTCCCAAGAAAGTTTTCAAGAAGACCTTAAAGGTTATCTAAGTGGGCAATAATGACGAGTGACACCTGTTTTTCTCTTGATAAAGCAACAGTGAAAAGTATACTGCACAGAGGTTAAAGTTAAAGCAATTTGGCATCCACAGGAAGACATTCACAGACAAGATGTTCTCTGGTACAGACTTCGTTGTTTGTGAAATTCTAAGATTACACAAAGAGCAATACTATTTTTTACTATAGTAGTTTTTTCTTATTAATATATATGTATGTAATATACACATGTGTATATATGTATGTAACACATATTTAATGGAGTTTTGCGATGACTGGTTAGTAAATTTTCAAAATAGATTAATCTGTTCTTAACAATACAGATACTGATAGCCTATTAGGCAGGCCATTTATGTGGAGTTTATAATCATGGAATTTTCATACTACATTAAGAATCTCCATGGGTGATAACAGAGCAGTAAAATAGGTAGCATTGCATTGATGTTTCTCACTCTCTACATTTGTTTAATTCCTCTGCCAGAGACACTTACTTAACTTGTCTTGGTAGATTTTTGCAATGTGTCTTTCAAATGGAAAAACTGTATTCAAGCATTCCAGTTTTATCAAGTAGCAAAAACACCCAGACTGTTGGCCAGAATTTGCGTATTTGTTACTGCAGTACATACCCAGATATCTCAAAGCTGAGGAATAATAACAATTTTCCAAAATGTTATTGGATCCATAATTTTGGCAGTAGGTTAATTCACTTACCACTTCTATTAAAGCAGTAATTACTGGTGTATAATCTTAGACATAATCATGCATAGTGGTGTTCAATTCCAGTTGAAATACCCTTTTTAGTTCAATAAATGTTTGCTAAGTACCTACTACGTGCCATGCTCTGTAATTTCTTTCTTTTTTTTTAAAAAAAGAGAGAAAGAGAAAGAGTGAGGGGGAGTTTTTTTAAGAGAAAGAAAGAAGTAGAATAAAAGAGAAAAAAGAGAAAGGGGGAGAGAGAACAAGAATCTTGCTCTATTGCTCAGGATTTCATTTAAATCTGTGAAATTGCTTATGCAATTACTAAAAAGTGATTTATTTCCTATTATGTGATCACTTTTAGAATAGGTATGATATAATATTGAAAAAAATATATGTTTTGTGGATATGGGGTGGTAAGTTCTGTAAATATTTATTAAATTTGCTTGTTCCAGGTCTGAGTTCAAATCGTGGTTTTGTTGTTGTTGTTGTTGTTGTTTTTGGTCTCCATTAGGTTGGTAGATCTTCCTCCAACCCTTTATGTTAAGTCTTTGTGTGTCCTTGCCTATAAGAAAGGTCTGAATACAGCATATCGATGGGTTTTAACTTTTTATTCAGTTTGTCTAACTGTATGTTTTTATTGGGGCATTTAATCCCTTTAAGTTTAGGCTTAATATTTATATATGTGAGTTTAATACTGTTATTTAAGACTAACTAGCTGTTTGCCCGTTAGTTGATGTAAATTCTTCATTATTATAATATTCTTTACTTTTTGGTAAGTTTTTAGGATAACCGATGCTGGTTGTTCCCTTCTGTGTATAGTACTTCTTTCAGAAGTTGTTGTAAAACAGGCCTGGTGGTGATGAAATCTCTGAGTTCTTGCTTGTTCTCAAAAAAATTTATTTTTCCTTCGCTTGTAAAACTTAGTTTGGTGGGATATGTAATTCTGGGTTGAAAGTTTTTTTCTTTAAGGATGTTAAATATTAACCCCCACTCTCTTCTGGCTTGTAGAATTTCTACTGAGAGATCTGCTGTAAGTCTGATTGGCTTCCCTTTATGAGTAACCTGGCTTTTCTCTCTGGCTGCCCTTAGTATTTTCTCCTTTATTTCAATCTGAGTAAATCTGACGATTATGTGTCTTGGGATTGGTCTTCTTGAGGAGTATCTTTGTGGGGTTCTCTGTATTGCCTTGAGTTGAGTATTGTCATGCCTTGCTAGTTTAGGAAAATTTTCCTGGGTAATATCCTGAAAAATATTTTCCAGCTTGATTTCATTCTCTTTGTCACTTTCAGGTATACCTATTAAGCGTAAATTAGGTCTTTTCACATAGTCCCATATTTCTTGGAGATTTTGCTCATTCCCTTTTACCCTTT